>VTPC01000980.1:0-19563 GCA_011009095.1 Ignelater luminosus
TTTTTTCCAAGTTTGGTAGTTAATATTCTTAATAATCTCACAAGTGAATAGTACTCTAGGTTTTTCAAAACCCTTTCTATAGTACTGTGGACAGCATCTACCTCTTGAACTGCTGAATGGTCGGGTGACGAGTATTTCATGGTTATCTTTTGGAAGTTCAGGATGGTTTGCAATAATCCTCCCCATAGCAAACGACATTATACTATTCTTATTTTGTGGAACACAACTATCACTCCACGTTGTCAGTTCGGTAACTTCCGGATTATCCTTTAACACCTCTTCAATAATCTTAGATAAAGCACTTGCGATGTCGGTTCCTGTACGTCCCATAGTAGTCTCAGTCCAAAACGCACATTAAACTTTTTTATTAATAGAAAAGTGAGCGGTGAGATTGTAAACGGAACATTTTGTTTTATAATAAAATTGACCAATTTCAGCCTTCGTGCACTGTAAGACGTTTTGCAAATAAAAGTATAACACAGCTTTGTGGTTATCGGCCCTATCCTTCTGCCTTTCCTCCCTCATAATGGTTTTCTCTAGGAAATGTGATTCATATGATGCTTGTTTTTCATCTGATAATTTGGCTTCGTTCTTCAGCAATTGGACTTCCTCACATAAACCACATCTATCTTTTTTTGGTTTGAAAAAGTGTAAATTAAATTCATTCAAAAATATGTGGCGGTAAGCTAACTGTGTAACTGTATCTTGTCCAAGTTCCTGCATTTTAGTTACATAGAGGTCATGCATCTTGGTTACATTTAACCCAGATTCTAAATATTCCCTGTCGCTGGTACTACGGCAGTAATGGGACGAAATTCGCGGAAACGAGTTTATATGATTTTTACCGTTTTGCCGGTCAGCTTCGGAGATTTTATGTTTTACGTGCTTGCCTTGGCGACTTTTCTTTGGGATAATTGTAATTGCATCATTTGAATTTTTATGAGCAGTGTACACCGGCTTCTGACTAATCGACAGTGTTCCACAAAAAATCTGCCTGCGTACTTCAATTCTATTTCCTTTAATATCAAAAAAATACAAATAGATGTACTTCCTTCTAGATGATTCTCTGGTTCTTCTTGCTCTTCTTCTCTTATCAGCATCGACCTTTGTGGTAGTGGACGCCAGAAGTAAACGCTTCTCATCAGTGGATAAAGTATATGATTTAAAAATTTGCTCTCTCTCTTCGGCTGATATTACTGTCTGGCATTTAAACTTGCAGTTACTCACACAGTTCTTTGTGGTTTTCAATCTTTTAGCTGGCACTAGTTTATTCCTCACTGAAATGTATTCTTCGCCCTTTTCATGTCTTCGCTTTCGAACATTGCACTTCCACTCGGCTACCCCACGCTGACGATTCCTTACTTTTTTGCTACTATCCCGTTGGTTTGTGTCATGTAAATTGCAGCAATCATTCTTCTCTTTGCTTGTGGTCACTTCCTCTGCTGTATTCTCACTGTTATCGATGTCACTATTGAATATATGAAGTGTAGGTTATAAAATTCCGAGTTATCTTTAAAAGCTTACCTGTGTAATTCTTTTTCGCTTGGAACATAGTCTGCATCAAGCAGAGAATCATCACTATCAAAGTCCATTGTTTTTAAAATAATTACAAATAGTTTCGCCTACAAATTCACTCACTACAGATAAAACGATGTGACAGTGCTTTAGAGGTTAGGTTACCCTACATGAATGTTACATGGTTGTATGTGCACTCTTACAAAACTTTTGTGAGTTACAAGGTTGCATGTGGCCACATACAACTTTGTAACACAATACTGGGATGTATTTATACGTAGAACTATGTAACATTAGCCCCAGTTTCAATAATAAGCTGCTGCCATCTATCAGACCCAGGTGGAACTGTTCTTCCATACACATACAACCTTGTACAACTAAAATCTCAAATTCCGGAAATTTGTCACATACAACTTTATAACTCCCAGCCGACGATATGACAGCCTGAATAAACTCGTGAAGTCTATACTTCAATATCGTCACCCTGCAGGTCACGGGGACACTTTTAGAACAAGTATACCTCGTGCCGATTTAAAACGAGGCGTTCCTGCTTACTTCTACTATAAATTTTATTTATTAAAGTCCCTTTTTAAAATAATTTATATCTTACTAGTACATTATTATTTATTAATAACTTGGATGCAAGGTACATTATGTAGTAGTACATAATATCCAAAGGCGTAATATTACTATGATAATATGTATCTGTCAACAATTAGAATGTTTCAAAATCTGAAAACTTCTTGTGCGTACCATGGGAATTGCTTGATGTTTATATCCTCGGGCAACTTACGAACCCTCGGGCCAAAGGTCCTCAAGTTTGTAAAGTTTGTCACCCTCGGCATATACATCTTAATAATAGCCCTGATACATAAATAACTTTACTTTAAATGTTCAATATGCAGAATAAAAGCTTTGCAATGAAAGGTGCTTGTCTTTTAATAATTTTCGACATGTTGGGGGTGAATTCTACTGAAGAGTGAACTGAAAGATTCTATTGCTCAAAAAGGAATTTTTTGTTTTACACTGAATGCTTGCATTCAATTATTCTTATCATTTTACATTCTAAGCTTGGATTAGATGGGTCATCTTAACAGCTCGTCTTTCAACGGTCTTCCCTTTTGTTTGCACACATTCATAGTTTGTAAGTTTTTCAATCAATTTGAGTGCCTTCCATATAATTCACACACGAATAAAATGTATTATATTCATTATGGCCCGTGTTTGTCAAATATTTACATTTAACTGAGAGTATCAATATTATTTTATGTAAAATACTTTGCTGTGGGCCAATTAATCTGATAATTCAAATGTTATTCCATAATTGCTCAATGCTGCGTTAAAAGTAAGTTCCAACTTTCAGAAAAGCATATTAACAATTATTTCTTATGCACCTTGTTTTAAGTATAGGTTTAAATCACAATACAGTGCTACTTTATGAACAAGGTTTATTGGCGTTAATTAAATCAACAAATATATTAGTTTATGTAAAGTTAGACCATTACTGCCTATGTATATATTTCTTTAGATATAGTTTAGCAATTATCATTATAAAGTAAAGGACCGCATAGGTAGGTCTGAGCTGTTTCACCGAATGTAAGCTTGTTTTAAAGTATCTCCAAGAAAACTGGACTTAAAATAACCTTCACAGGTCTGTTATTTTATGTGTCCAAGGCTGTCCATACCGCTGGTTTATGTCTTTGATGGTTGGTGCTCATCTGATACTCAATTACTTTTCTTTGTTAAATGTGATTCTTGTGAGCACCAAACCCCTAACAAGTTTCAGTTTTTTTGTAACCAAAGCGTTTTGCTTGTTTATATGTTGTTATAATGCCGTTATAAATACAATTAGTAGATCATCCATATTTCTTCTAAGTAACATCACAATCAAGTCAACTCTACTTACTGTGATTCACCTAACACAGATCAGGTAGAACTTTTCTTATATGTACACAATTGCTCCTTATACTTTGTTAATTCTGCTACTATAGAAGTTTATGTTAGGCGACTTTTACAATTTGAAAGTAAAAACAATTAAAATTGTTCACACAATCACATTTATGAAAATAAGTTATATGTGCGGTGCATAAAAAGCTCAATGCGTAATTCACATGCAAATTGAATTTTTCACGCTTCTTAGGTAAATTGAACCACAGTGAATAACTTCCTTAAACGGACATTTTGAGCAATACCCGCATAAATTTTACAAAATAAATAACTTTCTCTTTAGAGGATATTTGTCTTGTACGAACAAAGCTTTGATGACCGTCAATGTCCGCCCAAGGGAACTTAAACTGTATTTCATTTCCATGATCGAAGCCGATTAGATTACTTTTTAATCGTTTTGCACTTTTATAGGGACTTTTTAAAAATATCTTTATTGTTAGCAAACATTTTCACTGTTTAAAACTCGTGGAAATTAAATCTTTCTTTTAATCTTACTAATTATGGATTTGCTTAATGTTTGTACATTTGTTAACATTTACTTGAATTGCACATGAATACTTGTAAAGCTTTTCCAAGAATGGTTATTTAAGGTATTAAGGTTTAATGAAACACAACAAATTGCCACACAAAGCTTAACGCCGTGTAATAAGCAAAATTAATGGAGCAAAAATTCCTACGTCATTTTTTTTCTTGGGCATTAAGAATTTTCAGTTAAAAGAAAAATCCTTTTTCACACAACAATTATTTCTGTTCTATTTATGTTTAATAGTAGTCAATGGAATATTTAAACTTTATTAAGTTATTATAACAACTATAAACAACTATTTAAAGCGATTAGTAGTGTTTATCAACCTTTATCTTTTCTAACTTAATTTATATACATTAAGAATATACTCATTTTATCATATAGTAGATTCTGATCAGGAAGTTAACCGAATAAAACTTTTTCACACTTTTTGATTTCCGATTTGACATTTCGTCCATAGCTGAATGCGCTACAGAGTTTTAAAAGTTTGTTAAAAACTTTTGCAAAGGAAGTGCTGTAGTGTAATATGAAAAAAATTTGCTTTACAGATTTTAACAAACAAGTTTAGAATCTTGTACATTAGCTAACTTTTAAAAAGAAATTTAAAACAGATTTAACATTTATAAAAGGAATACGCTTACTTATACTTATGTTAGGTATACGGTTTGTTGTTTGTTATCACCTTACATTTTATTATCATTTAGAGAAAAAAAGTATTTAGAAAAATAAAATTTATTTTTTACAAAATTCCTTCTATTTCTTTATGAGAAACAAAGAAATTACTGATTTGTATGTACTTATTACAGTTCGAAGAATTTTAACAATTTATTACTTTGCTTTGTACTTATTAAAGTGGAAAAGAATCCCATAAATAACAAAGTCTCAAAGTTCCAGACGCAATCAAATTTCAAGAGATGACTGAGCCTCAGTTTCTTTTTTTGCAGTAAGCAGAATGTCAAACAAACGAATTAAATCAAATCATTATTTCTTTCAAGATAAAAATTTACTTTTACCTCTATTTCTCAATTTCAATGAGGAAATACAGTTAACAAAGTTTATACTGATCAAAGGTAATAACTAGAGACAGGATTTTAAGCACGAAAAACCTATAAAGTAGGCATCATTATAGGCAATATAGGCGGTCAAATTGGCATTCTAGGCAACAAAATAAGCACTTTAGGCCACCAAACAGGCATTTTAAGCAACCAAATAGGCACTTTAGGTGACCAAAAAGGAATTTTATGCGATTTAATAATTCTTGAGAAAATTCATTCAAGATATTAAGCTTTCTTGCTTAACTTTTATTTTTTTTATAATTAATTTTTGTGAACTAAAACTGAACGTTTAATAATTATTTTTCTGAAAAACCAAATATTCTATAGCTCTGTAAAATAATATTGATATAATAAAATGGCAAATCGATAAAAAACTTAAAACATGTTAAATAATACATCTAAAAACAATTTACAATATTAGAAATTATATGCACATGCATGTTTTATTTGCAGGTATGCAGCCGCATCATGTTAAGATATTTTTACTGATCATACGAAATCTTACAATTCTACTAAGTTTTATAGTGCATATAAATGCATATATGAGGGGTTGGAGCATATAATGCAAGTAATTAAGCTTTTGTGCATTTTTCTTAGATTTTGGATATTTACAGTGCATATAAAACCGCCTTTTCATTTTTTCAGACGCTCTTTTAAGTAAGTAAGTAAGTAAAGAAAAAAAAACATTTGTTACTAAGTGAGATTTTATAATGAATATTTCATTCACAATTTTACTAGATTTTAAATGTAAATTTCCTTAAAGTGTTAATACCTACATTTAAAACATTTATTGTGACAATTTAAAAATAATATTGTTCACAAAAGGTTGAAATTCACCGGACTGCAAACATCTGGGACCAGACACATGTCATATTTGACAAGTCGCCCCTTATTGGCATCAGCCGACTCCCGACACCACCCTATATGCGATGCTGGTTACTCTAATACACACGTTTTTTACTTTATTTGTCTTAATTTATACAGGGTGTCTGAAAATAACACCGGCAACGCTTGACAACTGATTCTGGGGAACAAACGTTGACGATTCATCTCAGCCAATTGTTACTCGATGGGGTACATGGCTGGCAGCCGTCGAGTATTATACAGATAACTACATCAATTTTAAGAAGTTGTCAGTGCATATTTTCAGTATATGTCAAGGAAGGTGATGCATATTTTTCAAGTCTTAAAGAGCATATATGCAGTACACTTTAAAGGTTTTTAGTGCAGATAATTCCGGGCCCCTAATTATAAGGACATATTATACAGGGTGTTTCCTAATAATAGTAAAAAATTTTAATAGATAATTTCTGTGCTAATTATAAGTAAAAAAGTTCATATAAACAAGTATCCTAAAATGCACCTCTTCCGAGATACAGATACTTGACTGTTTTTAGTTTTATTAGTAAGGTACACTTACTCAAATAACACTTAAGGTTAATCTGCTTCTTTCAATTTAACACGTGTATTAGAAGTCTGACTTGTTTAAACGCCTGTCAACACAAACACCTTAAGCGGATTATCTTTTGTTAAGGTCACCCTTTTTCACTACCTCTTACTTTTAATGGGTAGCTTCATTGCAATATTTTTGAACCATTTGCAGAAATTATGATTTACGAGGGTGGTCTGAAAAGTTTCCGACCTCAACGTAAAGATGGCAGCACTCGTAAATAAAAGCTACTGAATTTCGTTGTTCATCTGTTGACAGTTACTCACCAAAGTTTCAGCCATTTTGGACGCGCAGTTTTTATGTAACAGTCGTTTGAGTGAGTTGATGTGAGTTTTTTTGTGAAAATGGACAAAACCGAGTATCGAGCTGTCATTAAATATTTGTTTTTGACAAGCAATACGCCTTCGCAAATAAAAGATGAGTTGGATTCTGTGTATGGGGACTCTGCACCATCATTTACCACAGTGAAAGTTTGGGCTGCTGAATTTAAACATGGCCGTAAGAGCTTGGGAGACGATGAACGTTCGGGACGTCCAAAAACTGCAACTACCGACGAAAACATCGCCCAAGTTCACCGAATGGTGCTAGACGACCGCCGAATTAAAGTGAGAGAGATAGCAGAGGTTATGAACATGTCAAAAGAACGTGTTTGTCACATATTAAATCAACATTTAGGCATGAGAAAGCTGTCCGCGCGTTGGGCGCCGCGTTTGCTCACGTTAGACCAAAAACGTGTTCGAATGAATATTTCCAACGCTCTTTTGGCGCAGTTTAGGCGAAATAAATCCGAGTTTTGGCGCCGATTCATTACTGTAGATGAAACTTGGATACGCCATTCTACGCCCAAAACAAAAATACAGTCCAAACAGTGGACTGCAAAGGGGGAACCGGCTCCAAAAAAAGCAAAAACTGCTTTTTCGGCTGGGAAAGTGATGGCGACTGTTTTTTGGGATAGTCATGGAGTTATTTTAATCGATTATCTTCAAAAAGGAAAAATCATTACAGGAGCATACTATGCATCATTACTTGACAAGCTGAAGGCAGAACTTGCGAAAAAACGGCCACATTTGCAGAAAAAGAAAATCCTGTTTCACCAAGACAACGCACCGTCTCACACCTCAGCGGTTGCCATGGCGAAAATCCACGAATTACGGTTTGAACTGCTTGACCATCCGCCTTACTCACCAGATCTAGCCCCAAGCGACTTCTTTTTGTTCCCTCATCTAAAAATTGCGCTCGGAGGACAAAGATTTTCGTCAAATGAAGAGGCAATCACCTTCGTGAACAATTATTTTGCAGAGAAAAATGCCGAGTACTATTTGGACGGGTTACAGAGATGGGAGCATCGCTGGGAGAAGTGTGTAGAGTTACAAAGAGACGATGTTGAAAAATAAAACAAAATTTTCAGAAAAAATGTCTTGTATACTTGTTAGGTCGGAAACTTTTCAAACCACCCTCGTACTACTGCCTGGGCATTTGAAATGAATTATAAAAGGTTTCTTTAAAAGAAGTTGAAAGCAAATTTCTAAAAATAACTAACGGATCTTAATAAATAAAGTTAACAATACTGACATAGTATCTTAAAAATTCTTATCATGTGCACATGGTGCTTCCTCGCAAATAAGATAACTTCTAGGTTCTTGTGACTGCTGTAGCCATCAAGGATGAGTAGAACTGACTCTTCTTTCGTTGGACGAGTCCTCGCAACAAACAACTGCATCCATTGCAAGAAGGTCTTTGCACTGATCCAACCACTTTCCTCAGCTGCAAATATGCTACCTGATGGAGCACTCTTTTTAAAGATTGCATCGACCCGTGACTTGTTGGGGAACACAAAAAAGGGGGAACAAAGATGTCCCCAGTAGCATTTATAATCAACATTACAGTGACATTCCTTCTTTTCTCCCCTGAAATTATTTTGCTTAGTTGTTTCTTTCCCTTCTCTGATATGACTTTCGCATGGTTGTCATGTACGACAGACACTCCTGTCTCGTCGCAGTTGTAGATTCTGTTATGGGTGAACTTGAACATGGCAAGCATTTCGTTATATCTTTAAAAGAAGCGTTCTACTTGATGTCTATTAAAACCTACAGCTCTCTGGAGGCTTGTAGACTCAAGGCACCTTAGAGACAGCTTGGGATGGCGAGACATAAAGCCGTAGTAAAACTGCTTACCTGCAGCTTTATTTTCTCTCTTAAACTGGTGCGCTAAAGAAAATGCCAATTTCAAGAATTCGTTCCTGCTAAGGGGCGTGTACTTGTTGTCTAAATCTTCCATAGAAGAAACTAGCTATCTTTCCATGTCAGCGGTAAACGTTTTCTTAAATCTACTCATTTGAGGGGTCAGATCTACAGCCTCGCCCGTGTTAATAGCCTCCAGACGATCCCCAATGTGCTTTGAAACACTTGAAATCTTGAAACCTCTCTTGCAGATATTTTATTTTATATCACTGCATTAACAGTATTTTTCATTTCCTCGTCACTCCACTTTCCTTTTTGTTTCATCTTATTATGTTCAGTTTTAATTTAAAAATTTAAAAGAAGTTAATTCAGTTGTATTCTTCACAATTAATATCGGCCGGTACTGGAAGACAACTGGGTGGCCGGTACTGTACGATCACCACGTGATACAAAATATCCCGATTGCACATTATTTATAAATAATATCATGAAACTTTTACCATTTGTCGCATTCTTATTGAACATAGATAAAATAAATATACAAGTGAAGTTAACTAGTCACCGTGAAAAGAAGAAATAGGGACTTAAATATAACTACGCGCCCACAAAATTGACGGACACCAACTAATAACACTCGCAACGAAACGGCCAAAGTATCACGGTTGGTAACACAAAATCTTCCATCCTATACCTCTACATTGCCGCCATCTACCAACACAGGCGAGAACTAGCTATGGCTGGTACTGTACGACTCTCCCCTGTACATCTCCAGTGACGAAATTTGTCGCCATCATTTAATATTGGTGGAAAATTAGCAACGTGTCCTGGAATCCACAGCAGGTTTTCAAAACTGTAGCCACTATGAGGTTCATACAATTCTAAATACGCCGATTTGAGTATTCTTTAGGTTTAGTTAGATTAAACCTGAGATTGTCAATGATCGATAGTTATGTCATAAGAAAAATATTTACTCTCCTTATATGCTTTTCAGCACAGAGAACATTATGTAAAACATTAACAAGTTGTATGTTTGTCAGCCGTGCATTGCGTGATTATACGCAACTTTTAGATGCAGGAGCTTATTGTACAAGCCACGTTAAGGTGCTGTTTGGGGAGTAGGTATCTTACAGTTAATTGCTGACCAACTACTGTTGCAAATAAAGACATGGTCTCTGCTTGTGTTTCTTTTTAAGTTTATTGGAATAATACACTTACATAGAATGTGAGTAAATGTTTCCTAGTTTTCATTACAATGTCTCCAAAGCCCAATAGTGTTGAGGCACTTATTGAAATGGGCATGTCAATAAGTAGCCCACTGTCGATCTCGTAATATTTCTTCTACACTCTTTAAGTATCTTTAAGTAGAGAATGTGCAATTCTGTCTTCATCAATTTGTTTACTTTAGAATGTCCGAAGAGTCCAGTCTGTGATGAATTTATTGCTGTAGCTCATTGAGAGACGAAAAACCCGGCTCTGATTCAGGGAGGGGGCCAGTGGCTCACCTTCTGACAGTGACACTCTAGGTCCATATAACATGTAGTAAACAGAGCAGCCGGAGGTCGAAGAACAGCTTGAATGTTAGTGCATATACGTACTATACTGGTCAGAGTACAACAGAAAATCTTGACTGAAACATTGTTGCATACTTGTCTAGGAAAAAGAAAGTTCTACTTTTGGTTTGAGTTCATACCGCTCCTGGAATTGCAACCATTCAGTTCCCGGCCACCAGATAGGAATACAAGGCATACAGCATCAGGTCTATTACTAAGTTTTTCACTTTAAAAATATAAAGATTTCTGATACTGAATTTTAAAGCTTTGACGTGTTTGTTAAATGATTATTTGACAGTCCACAAATATTCTGTTAAAACCCATTACATATGAACTTGTCGATCTTGTTATAACCTACCGAAGTCGGAGGCTCTCACGGTCTTATAAATCATTTTTTATGCCAGTTTAGTTTCGGAATTGATTTTCCGTCTTGTAAGACGCCGATCTCATCTCCAGTTCAGCCTGTTATCTTTTTGTCTTTATATAACCGTATAGACGGGGATATTTATCCTTAACCGTTTGTTTGTTCTACTAATAATCCATCTTTAACATTTTACTAATGGTTGGGAAATCTTTTTTATTAAAGCGAAACACCCAGTATAAATGTTCCAGTTTATTCTAATTGTGTTTTTGAAAGGAAATAGCATTTGCTATTGGTTATATTCGTTCTTAATAAGCTAGAAACCATATTCTTTCGCTTCACTAATTCTAATTCTCCTATCTTGTTGCTGATTTATTCTTCTAGTAAGTCTAATTACGTTTCAATAAGGGAATTCAGTAATAATGTTCTAAAAATTCAATTTTTATTAGTGCGCAATAAAATATTTGTCTTTTATTCCTTCCAACAAAGGTAAATTGTATTTGAAAGAAAATAAAAATTTCTTTACAATGATATCAAAAATATTCTACTTTATCAGGCTAAATTCTAATTAACACAAATTAGTTTTCTCTGGTCACTGATAGGTATTTTTTGAGACACGATCTATTAATCTTCAACCTCCAATTATTATCAAAGGTTTTTGGTAAATTACAGTTTTTAAAAATTTTAAAAATCACTCGCGGATTCTCCTTTATTCAACTTTTTTGTTAAACGTGAATGTCGTTATCATCTCATATTAATAGCAATTTTTATTATTTCTTTTTTAATATTAAAGACACATCTTCCTTATCAAGTCGGGTGTTTAAACATATATTGTTATTTTCTCTCCTTGAGAAATTTTTTCTCCGCTAATTAATTTTGGATTCAAGAGCTTTTCTTTTGTAAAAGCTTTTTATGTTTTTCTTTAAGAAAAAACATTTTCTTTATTTTTTCTGCAATGAAAGTACCAACGCGTAGTTTCATTTTGTTATTTATTTATAGATCCAATGGCTTAAGTAACTTTCAGGGTCGCTTTTCTTATCGGTGAGATTTAGAGGATTATTACAGGTGTCAAATCTTTTACGACCTCTGTGACTGTTTAGCAGATAGCAGATTTTGCCACATTGCCTTGAGTTCTCGAGGAGGATTTGCTTGCGAGATACCGTTTGTATCAAATGTTTTCTTAGTTTGCCTGTCGTGCAGCGTAGCCATTTCTGGGTTATCCTAAAGTAAAATGCCCTTTGGGTGCTTTTGGTGTTAGTTAGAATATTGTAATGTGGTCCTCTTTGGATTTCTCAAGTGCTTTTACTGTGAATCATTGTTCCAGTAACTTCCTTAGGATTTTACAAATATTTTTATTTAATGAAAGCGTCATTTAATCTCGAGGGTAAGTCATTTTCAAATTTTCATTCCTAGCCCTAATTAGTATGTTTCCACCTTCTTAGTAAAGCTTTTTATTTACGGGAGGAACTTTAACTGCAGCGCAGTGGCAATTTTCCTTTTGCTGTACTTTCTGCTTGACCGAGACTAATTGAGCTGTTTCTGTCGTCGACCGGCCTCTAACCTGCTGTCCATGAAGGATGATTCCCGACTATCTTCATCTGCGCAGTCAATTAGTTTTCTCGAGTACAATTCTTTCTAACCTAGTTAATTAACTTTTAATAATCTGTACTAGATCTTGAGTCAAATTCCTTTATTTTTAATTTACTGTTCGTTAATACAAAAGGACAAAACAAGTATAAATATTAAACAAATTTTAAATATTCGAATAAAATTTTAATCAAAAAATTTTGAAATAATTAGTTAAATAAATACAAGAAAAATTCTGGCAGACGTTATAGGTATAATAATTATAATAATCAAACATAACATTCAAATAATATTAAAACCTGTGCATATAAATAAGCTTTAACAAAAATTTATAAAAGTCTTCATCAGCTTGCACCATTCATCTAATCTCAAAAGATTTGAAATACTAAACTTTCGAAAATAAGAAAAATTGATAATTAAATGAACAGTAAAATTATAATCCAATTACAAAATTTAATATTTGATGTCAATAACAATTTAAATTTACAAGTTGTAATTAGCAACACTAAAAATATATAGTACTAAGCAAAAAAATGTTTATCAAATTCAAAAAGCTTAAAACACGCAGTATCAAAAAGTACATAAATCACACACTGGTTCACAGGCCTGGGTTTCAGAAGATAACCAGGTGTAACAAACTTAAAGCGCAAAAAAACTTCTTAGGACATTACGCCTTCCTAAGTCTTAAATACAACAATAAAAAAAATTAATAACTCTTACGAGATAAGTATATGATCCTTTTTGATAACAACAATTACTTATAAAATTTACAGAACAGAATTTAAATTTATGACAAAAGTGAAATCAAAAGTTGAAATTTATTGAATGAAGTACACAGCATCGCTAACCGTTGCCATTTTGTGACGAACCCTGTAGGAATACTTGGGGTGGATAAACCCTTGCTATTCTCAGCGTTAATAGATATGAACAGCAGGGGAATATAAGCGTGGTTGAGAATTCAGTGGCGGTGGTTATGAAGATGTGGGGTTTCCTTGAAGATTAAATAATGTGAGGAAGCTTTGAAGCTAAATAAAGGAAACCAGCTTGCATTAGAATAAGCAAATAGCGACAAGAAGTAAAAAAAAAAGCTTATAAGGCCAGAGATAACACAACTGGTCTCTACCTGCACTTGACGCTCGAATGACCCTCTCACTACTAAGCAAAAATCACCAAACGACAGCCATCCGATTAAGCAATCACAAAAGTTTGTAATGTTATTTTAAAATTCGCACTAAATCCGCCCCTGTTTTTTAATTTGGTTCGGATATTTGTTTTCTTGACCCGCAATATTTAAATTGTTTCATTAAACGAATGATTGTTATAATGTTATTTTAAAGAATTAATATTTTTGTGGTCTCGACACCTAGACATCAGCAGACGTGTCTTTCGTTGATTTCCAATATCAAATTCCCAGAATCATTAGTTGCAATATTGCAGTCACACAGTCTCGGGGAAGTCAAATTTAAACTAGCGAATCTACAAGTAAAATTTTCCATTGTCGCATAAAGAGTATTAATGTCTTAATCTGTTAGGGTGTATATCCAACTTTTTAACCCCACTTCCGTAAGTACAAACTACGTAACAAAAAAACGCAGAGGTTAGGTATTACTTTGATAGCTGTTGACTTGAACCAACGTGTGGTAATTTTCGACGTTTACCTCTACATCCCCTAATTGGATTCAAACCAAATTAAGTGAAGCGACCCTCTTAGAAAAAAAAAGAGATCGGACTGGAGAAATCGCAATTTCTTCGTGTCAGAGACGCGCAATAGTCGCGGAAGAAAGTGGTTTGTTTGCCAACAGCAAGGCTTATAAATTTCGTTATCGTGGGGAATGTATAACCCAAATATAATTACGCTGGTGTCCTCCAGGAAGCAGAAATTGTAGAGGGTAGGAACGCAACCATTTTGGCCCTGTTGGTGTAGCATCTGTGTGTATACTACATTTTGGAAGTTCCGCAAAATTTTAATAGTACTTGAGACTCAGTGATTTTCGTTTATAAAATTGTGTGTAAACCCCTGGATTTTGTTCTTATGTTTTTTTTGTGATTAACGCAAAACAAGTGGTTGTTCTTCGAAATTAAAGTTTTCTCAATAATTGGATCTAGCTGCCTTTCGTCGGAAAACACAGGTCTGCACATACCTTCTGGAAGAAAGAATTCCTGTATGAGTAAGTAAGAAAACCTGCTATGTTTTATTATATGAATTTTAATGTTTAAAGACTAGGAGAACGTCGAACTTTGTGAAATATTTTATACGAAAACTTTGCTTAGACAGGATCAGTTTCGTATTGTTTTATTGAATCATAATTTTTTTTCAAGTAACTTTTTAACTAATTTGTAACAGGAACGTTCCCAGGTAATTTTAGCTGGTGTTTGATAAATTGTTGCAACAAAATTACTGACTTGGCAATCATTTCTTTGTTCTTAAATGTAAAGTTCAGTTGTCAATATTTAACAATTTATGGTCAAGTTTACCTTAGTGGGGTTAATTAATATTTGAATTTTGACCTTTTGTGTTCTATTTTAAAATTTTAACGTAACAGAATCATTTCGCTTTGTTTATTGTAATAATTTGTTTTTCTTATAGTTTGTTTCTGTTTTTATTATTTTATCGACTCTGTTCTCCAAACAGAAATTAATTTATGCCTCTTATTGATATTCTTTTGTAGTGTTATCTTGTTATTGTTTTTGTATTTTTGTTTGTGTGTTTGACTGATTTTGTTATTATCATTATTGTTTTAATAAATGTAACTAAGGTCGACTTCTTGTATTTTTGTTTTTGTAAGTGGATCTCTGGTCCAGGTGAAGCAGCTTAATTTCATTATTTTGTTCTTTTGGCTATAAAAAAGCACGTAGTGTACATTCCAAATTTCAATTATAGACTAGATTTCTTTGCTCAAGAGAGAAGTAAATATTGAATTGGCATTTCTCCCTTGTATCGTTTTAAAAGAAAGAAGTCTTCAGAGGACTTCCTTAGCAAAATTAAGTAAGACAAATCAAGTGCTTATACAGTGTTTATTCTGTGTATTGAGTCTCATTGGTGAAACGTCAGAGCGAGTTTTAATAGAGCTTCCATGAGGTAAGTTACACACAGGGTAAGGTTTCGTAAGAGGCCTATATACAGGGTGTCGGATTCACGAGTAGTCGCGTGATCGACCATCAGAACCCTTCGATCTACGACTGCTGGCGCCCTCTTTTACGACCATCTATTAGTTTAATAAGAGTTTTGGAAAACGGTGAGCTTCTCTTTGTGAGAGATTAGCCAAGTTTATTTGAGAATCCACCCCATCTGCGGCATGAGCTACGGGATTTAACATCTACCATTGGTCTGGACGGGACTTGTGCATACCTTTGAGCACTGGCCCGTTACAAGTTCACAACCAAAACTGAGAAAAATTTGACCTAAATTGCCAAACAAACGGTTTCAATTTATAAATATTTAATTTCCTATTAGAAAGACGAATTAACAGAGACTTTAGTTAAAGTAAAAACTAATCATGTAAAGCCAGGAAAACAAAAATTTAAAAAAGAAAAGAGAAATTTTCAACTTTCCAAGGATTAAGAAATCATGACAGAAATTATAATTACTAATCAAAGAAATGAATAAGAATTTAACAAGGTCCAAGAAATAATCTAGTACGACAAAATCCTGACCACATTAAACGAATTACCAAAATAACCAAAGTTCATTTCTATCAGAGATAACTTCGAAACGAACTAGAAACAAAAAAGGAAATTAACATCACCTAGCATCACCTACCTATATATTCAAAAATTTTACAAGTTAAGGTACAATTAAAAATTTGTACACTAATAATAAAAACAATCTTAAGCTGTAGCTAATCAATCATAGATTAAGATGACCAGAGAACCATTTGAATTTGCTAACCGGATCTAAGATGATAGTAAATTATTAGCAATACCAAAGGACACTTGTAAGAACTTCATTTTTCTACAATAAAAATTAAATAAAATGAAAACACTTATACCCTGTGTCCCTCTTGCAATACGAACTAATAAAAGATTTTGTCAACTCTCTAACTAACATCATTAAATTAAAAAGAAACTAATACTTAAAAGATAATCATCGCTATCCATGCAACCTCAAATATGAACTACAAATAAGCCCTCCAACGATAGAAAAGACAAAAAAATTTTCTAGATCACACAGACAAAAGGTTTAACCAAGCAAAGTTATGTAACGAGTTCAAAAAGTGATCGTTTCAGAATGTTTTCGGAATAGTTGTTTTCAAAACTTTCTTTTGGCAGTTAATAAATTTAAATGGGGCAAAGTATTTACATTTGTTGTTTGTTTACATCTTTCTAACTATTATTGATTTATAGAATTTAGATGGCATTTTGCAACATTCTTGCTTATTTTACGTTTGTTTACTTTGAGTTTTGGCAGTTATCCCAGGTGTCTTAAAACCCTTTTGTAATTACTCTGTAATCTTGATGATTCATTAATTTAGCTTTTATTATTATTATTATTATTATTCTTTGCACAGTACCTGTTTAGGATCTCTTTATTTATGTTCTGTACCAATTTTGATCTCTGATGTTGTTTTGATGTCAATACACTTCGTTAAATCTAACTTTGTTCTTTATTGTGTATATAACTCCTTTATTTATTTAATTTTAAATACCTACGCTCAAGGCTACTGTTGAGTTCCGTTGGGTTAAGACCAAAAATGGTTTTATTAAAGAGTAAGTATTATGCAACGCATACAGTACGATTTCTCACTCTAAAAACTTAACAAACTGTTCTAAAAAGTACTGTCCTAACATTCTGAATTGTTAAATAATGAGTTCAAATATTCAACTTTTAAATGTCATAATCATTTTGACTATTGAACATTCCCATTCACCATTTTCATTCTTGATGCCATTACAAAAATAAGATTCTAAATAAAAATGTATTGTTAAATTGACAAAGTTTTATAAATTATTATTATTATTATTAATTGTGTTAACTGTAAACTATAAAAGTCAAGAAATTTAGAATCTATGGGTATCTCTCACTTAGGTTTTTGTTGCTCTCACGGTACTTCTTACGTAGACTTTACTTTAATGAGCATCACTAGTGGTCTTGAATTAATTATTTGCCAGTTTTATTATGAATAGTTATTTAAGAAAATTGTCTGAAGGTTTTAATCCTTAGTTTGGTACTTCAGCTTTATTAATGTAACGCGCCACTAACGAGTGCATCGAATATACCAGAGAAGGCTCCAACTTTCTAGGCGTTACGACCGTCGAATATGCGAGAAAAGGCGCGAAATTTCTAGTTTCAGCGAGAGAAATAAGAAAAAGATATATAAAGGCAAGCGGGAATAAAGAGAGCAGTTACGCAGTGAATAAGCTCGGGCCAACGTCTAGTAGATGTCGCAGTAACAAACAGAAATAAATGCGTAATTAGTAATATAAATTTAGTGAAAATAAATATTACAAATAAATTGTAATAGACTTAGTGAAAATGAATATTAAAAATAAATAAAAGTCTTATTAATTTATCTCTACCGTGCAAACGAACCCTTTATAAACTTGGCCATTGAAAAAAATAATATTACGTTGTTTAGATATAACGTAGAAATAACTGATCTTGAATATTCTTGTGAAATATTTTTTGTACAAAACATTAAAGCTAAACAGGAATAAAGCTAATTTTTTACTATAAAAGGCAGCAGGGATTGTTATAATTGCATCTACCCTTCATCCCATGCATTCAAATTTTGGTAGCGCGGAAACCCGCGTGCACTAGCACGAACGGGCCTGGTGGCATCCATGGAAGAAGAGATAAAATGAAATGGAGCTTGCATGAAGCGAGTAACCACCAGTCGGCTGTTGGCATTAGAGATGGTTCGTTCATGAATGGGTCGTTTACAATGAACGACTTACTTAAATGAGCGGTAAACGTACGACTCTTTTCGATTGAACGGTTCGTTCATTCCGTTCAGTATCACGTATACTAAGTGCAAATTTTTAAAGTTCGTACTGACTACTGAGAAGTGGGGAATAAACGAACGAACAAACAGTGAATTGAATACGTATTTGAATTTACATAGTTTGTTGCGTTTGTGCTCGTTTTCTTCAGCTCTGCTCTTCTTTATGATTTAGTTGTTTTAGTATATAAGTACGAAATGAACAGCGCGAGCATGCATTCTGAATTTCTGAAGTTTGTTACCTTTTGTCAACAAATTACAATTTGTTCATTACAGTCTCATTGTTTTTACACGAAATTAAAAAGTATTAATAACTTGCTTGAATTTTATTATTAAACGCGATGTGCATTTATCAATTGTTTCCATAGCCTACTATTTGAACAGTTCGAAAATGAAACGAAAAAAAGGTCATAATTTATTTATTTATAAAAATAACTATGTCAAGTTGTATATCGTTAGAATTGTTGAAAAAGGGCCTTTTTTATAAAGTCATGGCCGACTATGGTTTCCATTAGAAAAAACATAAACTTGTGTCATAACTCAAACATTACAGCTTAAATAAAAAATTCGGTTAGACTGTATTATCAAGCACATAATTACCTGCAACTTTCTCCTTTACACATTTTTTCTAAAATCGATAATAACAGAGCCATAGGCACCGAACAAAATAACAAAAAAATTGTTTTTGCAAGATATCTAGTTAGCCATGCATTTTTTCCAAAAAACAAAAAGTTCATTAAATTTAGCTCGTAAAACTGCAATTCTTTCCCCATTTAATCGTCTCTCTATCTCCGCTAGTTTCCGAGATTCCCATACTAAACATCTAAAAAAACTCACCCTGTATAACGTAGATGTATAATGTTAACAGTAACGACCTTATAGTTATAATCTTATTTCTTCTTATAAGTTTTAAGGTTTTTATATGAAATAATAATTTTTGTAATCTTAGGCTTTTTAATTAAAACTTTCTCAAGGATATTATGTAAAAAAAATAAATCATTATGTTTTAGTATATAGTAAAAACTTTTTTTGATTTTTTATGTATAAGTTAAAGTTTTTTAAATCTTTGATGCAAAAATAATAATTGTTTCAACTATTTTGTTTATACTAAAAACCAATTTCTGAATTTCTACAGTAGTATGCATGAAACGCGCGTGCTTATACAATCAGTTCAAATGAACGACTCAGTGCAAATGACTCTTAAAAGTGAGTTGAACAAATTGAACTGGGACGGTAAAAAGAGTCGTATGTCCCATTCTAGTTGGTATGCGATATGGAAGTCTGGATTCCTCAATGTTCTAATGGAGGTGATGCTTGGGGACAGTAGGCTGAAGAAGCTCCACGAGGAGCTTAAAACGGCCTCCTGCCTTCGGCGGGAATTTAACGATTGACTTGACTTGACTTGACTTGGGGACAGTGCGAGAAGTCCGCCCGTCGGAATGGAGTTTAAATG
>VTPC01000980.1:39480-52199 GCA_011009095.1 Ignelater luminosus
GTTTTAATTTCGGAACTTCCAGTGGAATAAAACAAATTAAAGCTTCTATTGGTTCTAATAACGTGCTTTCAAAACGAAACCTATTTAATCTGCGGTACCTATAAAGTGAAAAACTTGCGTCGGTGATTTATTTGTTTTTTGTATTTATCTACGTACACTTTTAATTTAATAGGTTATGCAGATTGGGTTTCTTTTTAATGGTAGCTTACATCAAATTGTCCAAAAACCTGTTATATCCTGCAACAACTGAAATAACTTTTCACTATGTTTTACCTGGCAACGTCTTTTGAATGACGATACCCATCTAATGCCACCTAATGCTAAAAGGTTAGAAACAAGAGTTAAGAAAGCTTGTTAGTAAGGAGTGTTAGTTTTTCGGTTGTCCAAGATTGACACGGGCAAACGATTCGGAGTAAGGTTTCTCTAGTTTTTAAAATTTTCTCTTCTGGATAAACTGCTATTTGTACCAAAAAGCAAACAAGAAATTTTGACATCCTGTTGTTGAAATAAGTTTTTCAATCAACTTTACTTTGTTTACTCTTGCTGTATGAAATTTCGTAAACAGTGAGAAACAAAAATAATAAAATCCAGAATCGCAAAAATCTATGGTGTAACAATTAAAGTATAATATAAATAGTTAAACATTGATATCGTTGAATGCACGAGGCATAATGTATGTTGCCAACTATTTTAACTGAAGTGGCAATATACAGAGCGGTGATAGAGTTTGCAACAAAGTTCATAATTTGATTATATATTTTTTTGAAAAATCCACGAACACGTCGATTTTATATTTCAATAAGGCATCTTTGAGAGCAGAAAGATGTTTTGGGCAGTTCATGTGCTTGAGCTCTGAAGCCATTATCATTATTTCTAAATTACTACCCAAATTTGTTTTTGAAGACTTTGATAGATTTCTTCACTGGTCAAATGATGGTTAAAAATGTTTGGTAGCTCACATAACAATTTTTTCAAAAAACCAAAAACACTTATAGAGTTTAACATCAACATTTGTTCTCAGTAGAAATAATACTGGCAATTAAAAAAGAAACAAACAAAATCATTCATAAAATTTAAGGTCAACGTTTAAATTGTCTGCCATAAACCATTCGACATTGACCTAGTCGCTTATAGACGCTTTGCACTGCACGTTGAATTATTTGTGGGACCATGTTCTGCATTTCCGTTCGAATTCGACGTTTGAAACTTTCTAAAGTGTTAATTCTATTAATGTAAACTGTTGATTTTAGATGGTCTCACAAAAAATTTAAAGGGTTTAAGTCCGGCGATCTCGCAGACCATTCAATTGGTGTTCGTCGTCCTATCCATCTACCAGGCCATGTAAGATGCACAAATGCACTTTTGCCCCCAAAACACAGCTAGCGTCAAGAAAAGGTTAATGTAGTATGGGCCGGAACAATAACAGATCGTTTTTTGAAGACCCCGATTCGCTTCATTGGGGCATCTGGTTTCAACAAGATGGAGCACCTCCTCATTTTAGAGCAGACTTAACTTGTTTAGATTTTCTTTTGTGGGACTACTTAAAATCAACAGTTTACATTAATAGACCTAACAATTTAAAAAGTTTGAAACATCGCCCCACAAGTGATCTAACGTGCAGTGCAAAGCGTCTATACAAGAATGTCAATGTCAAATGATAAACGCTACACAATTTAAACATTTGTTATGAAAATTTGCAAATAATGAAATCTTTCTCTAATGTGTTAGGAAACTCTGCGAATTTACAAATCCAGACGCATTCGTTAAATTTATTCTTTAAATTTATCGACCAGCGATGCTGAAATAAAATATTTCTTTAATATTAATAATTTCGTGTGTACATATGTTATTCTCTAGGAATCACATTTTATCTTTTCCCCTGTAAAATAGAAACCTCTCGTTTAAGGTTCTTTATACTGTTAAAGCTACGACGTTGTAATATTATTTCTCCCAAGCATTCTCTAATAAACTGTTTTCTTTTCTTATTAAAAGCAATGCATAAAAGCTTTGTATATAATAAAATTATCTCTAGTTTCGTATTTTATAAATTCAAACATCACATTTCGAGAAAATTTTGCCCTTTTATCTTTTATTCGTCTAAAGTTTTATGTTTCTTTGGATCGTAAAACTGTCACCTTGCCTAGTTCAGGGCAAGATTTAAGTATTTTCGTATTTGGTCTATTAACCAAATTTGGCAACGCCCGAGCTTCTAACAGATTCGCGTCATACTCTCGTTGTCGTTATTGGTGTTTCTGATATTACGAGCTCCTCAAGCCCAATAAACTGCTTGATCCACCCCTTGAAAGTTGGAGAATTGTCATTCCAAACGACAGTTCGGAGAATTCTGCGAAGGGTCGCGAATAAGCAAGTCACGCGCATCCGCGTCTTTCGTGTGTGTAAAGGTTGGACTTAGAAAATTTTACAAGTCCCGGGATAACCTCAAGTGGTTGAGAAACATCCACAAGGCCCCGTACAAGCCTAAGTGCGCTTATCGTAAATAATTCTGTCTTCGTTAAACAAATAAGTTGATAATCTCTGGGTTTACCAGAAGTATAGTTATAGTATTAGTGGTTAAATAAACTTTTCGTCTTATCGACGGATCCACCAAACTATTCTCACAACGAACTCATAATAATTTTATCGTCTCGACTTTCTTATCGTTTTCGTGGCTTTCAAAGGAACCATTGATGTTACCGTATTCCTTATGTATATATAGTACCGTCAAATCTTCTGGGAGTATTGTACTTCTTCGCATTTTGTTAAAGACAATAAACACCTACCTACAGTTTGAGTATGTATACGTAAAGTGTCGCTTCGTCACTGGAAATATAATTGTACTAGTTAATGAATTTTGTGTAAACCAGTGCGCAGTGCAGTGATTGTAATTTGTACCATACCTTTTTGGATAGTTTCAGTTTTACGGTAACTAATTTTTACCATTAAAAATTTGTACCTTGTGAAGGTACAGCGTTTCGCAGTCACGAACTTGGTTGCTTGCCAACGTGAATGTATTTCGTCGTCTCGTCACTAGTTCGATTTGGTTAAAAGTAGAATAAGAACCACTTTGTTGTAATCGCTTTTCACATTAGTGAAAAACCTTGTAATCATATGTACCTAGTTGAAATCTGTTATTTGTTAGGTTGTTAATGTAACGTTAAACATTTGAAAAGTTATCATTTTATCAATTACTTGTCGGTTCAATAACGTACAGTTTAAACAATTGAAATTTATCAATTAATTTTAGTTATTATTAGGTTATACATTTAAGATTCTTTTAACGTAAATATTGCTGTTAATAACTTTGTAAATTCTGCCTTTCTTAAGAATTTATTTAAACATTCAACTGGATCCAAAGCTGAATGAAAAACGCCTGGAGATAACGACCTCATTGATATTATTAATATTAACGTTTGTGTTTTCAGAACTTTGTTATTTACCTTCATAGTACTGGCGTTCCATGTATTGCGCCTGGCCAATTGTTTGTGCATATTAAATAATTTATTGTGGCCAATTTACTTAATGTTTACTTGTTCTATATGTACCTTTATGGTTTTTTTCTTTTCTTTATGTGTTTACGTGAAAACAATTTTCAATGTAGTTTTTACTGAGAACAAATTTTGACGTTATTAAACTTTTTAAGTGTTTTTCTCGAAAAAAACATTATGTAAGGTACCAAAAGTCTTTAACCAGCATTCAACCAGTGAAGACTCCTATTAGAATCTGCAAAGAATTGGGATTTTAATTTTAAAAAATAATGATGACGTCATAGTTGAAGAACATGAACTGCCAAAAAAATCTATTGAAATATAAAATCGACGTGTTCAAGAATTTTCCAAAAAAATACTATACAACCAAATTATGAATTTTGTTCCGAACTTTATTACCTCTCTATATAGAACAGTCGAACTACAATATTAAATTCTGTCGTTACAATAGGTTTATTGTAACTGCCCAGTGCAGCTCAGGAAAGTTGGTAGCGATGACATTCATCTCGGAATTTCTTATAAATGTCAAAGCAATACGCTTTTGTAGTTTGTCTCGACAGTGCTGTTGTTTCGTTATAAACAATTTACCTCGAAGTCTGTGTAGTACATTTTTTCATTTAAAGCTAAGCTTTTTGTTCGTTAGGTTGGACAGAACTATAAAATTTCTTGTAATAAAAAAGGTATTTTTTTGTAATTTAACTTATTTCACTTGTCTTCTCTAGATTTTATTAAGAAAATGGAATAAACTGAAGGTAATTCCATTAGGTTAGATAAATACAAAAGAGTTTAGTTTATTTAATTTATGGTAACTTGTTGTTGAATAAAAAGATTAGTATGCAATAAGCCACTACTACTATTAATCTTATTAATTAATTGATTTTCGGAACGCTCAGGCAGTTAAGAAAACTTTCTATAAACTTGCAAGAAATCTACCTTATGCTACAAGCCATTCTTGTATTTTCTTTTCCACAAAAACAATAATTTATTCTGTTGAGTGGGTTCCCTAAACAAACCACATCTTTTTAGTTTTCCTAGAGTAAACGGTTTTAATAAAACTACAGCCTTTGTGCATTGTAAATATCTCAAGTTCAACTATAAATTTTATAACAAAATCGTTTGAAAATTTATTTTTGTATAGCATTATATTAAAAGAAAAATGTCGTTTCAGTAACTTTTCTGCAGAATTGCTCGTCTCGCAAGATTAGAAATTACGTTTTAACTTGTCGAAGATCGTAGTTGTTCCTCTTTATTTTAATATTTAATAGTGTGACCTGTTATTAAAATTAAGAATGATATTCTCATAACACTTTATCCGTTGAAAGAATTTCTTCTTTCCTTGGTTGTTAACATTTCTTGTCTGGGCGTTTTGCTTCCTGCCACTCTGTCGTTAAAGTTGTGAGACATCCAACCTTAACAACGGATAATGCAAATTTCTAACCATTTGTGAATCGTATGTGGAAGGAGGTTTAAAATGTTGGAGAAATTGCTATTCCTAGAAAGTAAAATTAATATTATAAATTTTCAAACAGTGCAGTAATTTTCAAAAAGTTTGTGTGTTTTCACATTCTACACTCACAGACAAAAATTTTGCATATTTTATTTTTTTGTATTTTTTATGTTTTTTCTTCGAAATGTTATGTAGCTTTTTATTGCTAAATATCGTATGCTGAACTGTTTTACGTACATTGCAACTTATTACAGATAAAAGAATACTTAGACACACCAGGTATAGTAGTACCAGAGTCACTGTCAGAAAAAGAAGGCCTGAATCTTAACATTCTGGTGTTGTCACACATCGACGCAGAATGGTATCTAAGTACTCTGGTGAAAACGCAAGAACGGTTCTATGTAAAACACAAAAAACCGTAAACGGAAAATGTTACTTATCGTACCCAATCCTAATCACTTGAAATTTGCGTCACTTTATCAGTTTTTTTTTATTCTAATTCCTAAAATTAAAACGCCAGAAAAACCAGTGTGGTCTTTGTTTCTTTAATTAACATTTTATACGAAAAAGTTCATTTTTTTCACAGTTTTCTCTAGACTTTTAAAAAATCGTAAAAATATGCTTAAAATGCATATTAAGATTTGAAACTTTGGTTGCGTAGTATTGAAAGTTATTGTATAATACAAATTTGGGAACGCGAGAAAAGTACGCCCCTCCATATGGACAAGGGCGAATTGCATTCCCCAGATTGCCGTAAATCCGTATTGCCCTGTCTATGTAGAGTTCTGGCGTTTTCACCAAAGTACTTGTATTTCGCCAGTTTACGAAATTTTATAAACACCAAATAGTTAGGATTCGTGGAAAAAGTAAACTTTCTCATAATTTGCACTACGAGCGCATGTCCACATCTAGCTGGTTGCAATCTTCACCAGAGTACTTGGATACCTTTCTGCGTCGATGTGTAACAACGCCAGATAGTTACGATTCAGGCCTTCTTTCTCTGACAGTGGCTCTTGTACTATAGCGGAATAAACAATACTGTTACAAATTACAAACATTGCATAATGTGCCTTGGCGACTAACAATGCCTGCTGTTTTGTTTTCTTTATTCTGTAGTTTTTATGGTGAGATGCCACATTTAAGCAAACTGGTTTGTGTTAAAATTGTTACCTTAGCCAATGAGGGCTGCAGACAAAAAGATATTGCGCAGAGATTGCCTATCCATCAATCGACATGTTTCCCGTATGGTAAACCGATGTAGTGAGACTGGAGAATACAAAATTCGGCCTGGTCAAGGGAAAAAGATATTTGAGAATTCAGTCTTTGCACACTTACAGCTCCCTATCTTGAAAATTAATTGCTAAACACAAGACAAGTTAATGTAAGTGTCAAAACAGTAATAAGAAGACTTAAAGAGGTCGGTTTAAATCCAAAACCTCTTGCCAAGAGTTTGTGGGCTTCTTCCACGTAACAAAACTAGACAGTTACAATTTGCAAGAACCCTTGCTAACTGGAATGAACATCAATGGGGAAAAGGGATACAATTATGAAAGCCAGATGGACGTGGTCAAGTATGCAGAATAGGAAACGTTTCGCAGAATGTAATCTTTTACAAAACATTAGCTTTGGTGGCGGTTCCATTATGCAATGAAGTGGCATTAGTTGGGAGAGTCGCACAGAGCTTGTTGAGGTAGATTTAAAAACAAATGCTGACTGGTACATACGCAACATCATTGAGGAGCATGTTTTACCTTATACCGGCTTCATTGGGTATGACGATTTGGTTCTAATGCATGAGAATTCCCGTGCACATGCCGCTAGAACAGCCATTCATTATTTTGAAACTATTGGGATTGAGGTTCTAGATTTGTCACCAATGAGTACTAATGCAAATCCCATAGAACATTTATGTCACATTCTAAAGCGACGTATACGAGCACGAAATCCAGCTACTAACTTAATTGTAAAATTAAGAATTGCTGCACGGGAAGAATAGAATTGAGTTCCGCAAATAATCATCAAAGACCTTCTGCGGAGCATGCATTCGAGGATGCAAGCTATCGCTAGAGCTAGAGAAGGAAACACTAAGTAATAAATTGTTATTATATTGCCTTAAAAAATTATTATATTCTCATCATTGTTGCTGCTTCTAATTAAATGTTATAACCAAAATCAAGTTATTTCATTAAGTCCTTTGCAAATATGTTGTAAGGCTTTAATATGTAAATTGTTTGACTAAGAACACTCCAGCAGCACAAGACATTTAACAATAACAAATACATAAAGTTTCAAAGAAAAAGAAATAAACATAAAAAAAGACTTCGAATAAAATTTTCAATATTTTTGTCTGTGAGTGTATATCTGCATTACAACTAGATTAAGTTAGTCAAGGTTACATCTCTAGTTTATTTTCAGTGTGCAGCTATACGACCTTACACTTTTATGTTTGTAATAAAACGAGCTAATTTGTGTTCATTACAAAGTTAAGAAACCCAAGTTTCCGAGGCGTACGAAAAAGCAAGAAAGACTAGGGAATTTACGAGGCTTATCTTCGTTTTCCTAGTGATGTTTCGATCTTTCCAGATTTTTATCATCTTGATCATGGCGGAACGAGCAATTTCGATTCGTCGCCTTATTTCGAATTCACAAGAGCTGGATTTGTGAAGCAAATAAATGAATTTATCGACGACTTCAAAGTTTCCTATCTTCTAAGGTTGCCTTTGACTTTCATTGTCCCTGTCGATAATCATGATCTTGGTCTTGGGTTCATTTGATTTTAAGCCCGTATTCTCGGTTTACCTCCTCTAATCTTCGAAGACATTCTAAAAGTTCTTCTGCGTTTTGAGCAATTAGAAGAGTGTCATTCGCAAAGCGAAGATTCGAAAACCATCTTCCGCCAATTTTTACTCCTCCGTTCCAGTTTTCTAAGGTGCGCCGCATTACTACCTCACTGTACACGTTTTCCGACAGAGTGGTATCAATTTTGACGACCGCCTTAAAAACTTCGTACAGGTTTTTAACGAGGGTGATCAAGTGCGCAGGTACTCCAAGTTCTCCTAAGGTTGTCCATAACTTGGGCCATCGGACATTATCAAACGCTTTTTCGTAATCTACGAAGCACAGATATATCGGCACAGAGTATTCCAGGGCTTTTTCTATAAGCTGCCTGGCATTAAGAATTTGTTCCCAAGTACCCCGTCCTTTAACAAATCCGACTTGTTCTAGAGCTATTTGATGTGTTAGGAAGGCTTGCAGTCTTGCTTGGAGAATGTACAGTTTGATCTTGCTGGAGTGAGATATTAGGGCTATCAGACGGTAGTTGTCGCAAACGGTTGTTGGCCCTTTCTTATGCAGGGGAAGTAATATTGAAGTTAACCAGTCCTCCAAAGGCCTGTTCTCCAGATATTCTGGCACAGCGTGTGCATGATTTTCTGTCCCCTATTATCGAGAGCCTGCAAAACTTCAGCTGATATTCTGTCGAGTCCGGCTGCTTTCCCTTCCCTTAATTTGTCGATTGCGACTTGTACCTCTTCTAAAAGTCTGTCCGGTTCTTTTTCGTAGTCCCCCAGGTCTCCGACAATAGCACTGGGGTCCGCATACAGATTACCACAGTAATCTTTCTATACTGATGCGATTTTGTCTAGTTTCGTGGCCAGACAATTTTGACCTTTAATTGCCCAATATCGGGGTTTGAATTTCTAATCTAATCTTTTGAGTTATTATTGACAGCATGATTTTGGATTTCTGAACAGATACTTATCAGATACGGTACTTGCTCCCGATTATCTCTGTTAATGTATGCGATTTCGCCCAATATAAGCAAATAAGTTTCGCTGAAGTAATTCTGAATCAGAACCCGCTTCAACCATCGTCCAGTTCATTATCTATTTATTTGTACATAATGGTCTTTACTAGTACAAGTGTCTATTTCTGAAATATTGACTATAATTTATTAATACATTAAAATTGTAAGTCCTTGTTATAATGTTTTTCTTAATTTGTTTTTTTTAAGATTTGTTAATTAATACTATTAAGTATTTGTGAATCTGTATTATTTAAAATTTTCTTAATTAATGTAGTTATTGTAAGCAACAGTGGTGAAGCGTTAATGCAAACGTTGCAATGGGCGATTACAGTTGAGGAAAGAAGAAAATGCTTTTTTTTACTTATTAAGGAAAAATAATATTCTAATATTAATATTATGGAAAACTTTACTACTACTTTACTATATTTATATAATAGCGAAAAGGTTTTGTAATATTCAATTAACGCCCAAGGCATCTCAAATCATTTACATTTGCACACTACAGACAGCGTGCTTTTTACTGGTACGGACTTAACTTCGTGTAATCGCTAACTTACATCGTTTACGTGGGTGCCTGAATCTGCAGACAGTGGCATATGCGCATTAATCTAAATCTTCATTGGCCGTTTAACCATAAATATCACAGTAGCATAGCTTATCGTGCAATAGCCAAGACAAACGATTATATTTCAGTCTGTTTTGCACTGCATTGAATAACGGAATAGGTGCGTAGTGCGTACACGTGTATACATACAGGGTGTTTTCAAACTTGGGGTATTTTTTAAACAGGTGCTTATTATTATTGTAACAGACCGATACCGATATTAACGTAAAAATACTAGAGATTTATAAAATTTAACAAATCGCTTTTTTCATTAAATCTTGTCCCTAATTATGGCTCTGCAGCCATGTTGTGTAACTGAGAAACCCCAATTTTGAATGTTTATTTAAACTTAACAGTCAACTGGGTTCAAATTGAATAGTCACGGTTACTCGGGTGCATTCTAAGACTATCTGTTTAGAACTTTGAGAAATATGAAAGAAAGTTTCTATCTGATGAGCACAACAGATTTTATGACCGCTTTGTGCCCTGCATTGTAATTTTAGTTACTCATTTAAAGAAAAAAATCAATATGTCATTGCACATTAATTTGCTTTCACAAGTAAATCTAATAATCATGAACAAAGTCTTCACGCCTTAATCTATTTTCCCCTTCATAAGTTGTATTTACAAATCAAGGGTCCAGGGGGATAACCATGAATGTCACAAAAACATGAATTAGAGAAATTTCAACTTATATGTTCAAAACATTCATTGGTTCTTGCTCTTTTGTTGAAACATATTATTATATTTTGATATTGCCAGCATTTATGCTCTGGATAATATATAAATTTTATAGTATTCTACTGTAGTAAGTAAATGGCATCACGAACTCAATTTCAGCATTTATGCAACATTCATCGTTATTCCCCTGGACCCTTCAAATGTTAATTGAAAAATGCTGTAAGTGATATTAAGGAGATACTTTGTGAGACATGTAGTGCCCAGCTCTCTTGGACATAAGCAGATAAGCCCTTCCGCAATAAACTGTCCCTTTCAAATACTTTTACTTTTTCGTCAGAAAGTGAAACTATCACTACAGAGCCGGATTTAACTCTTCTTACATTTTCAAACGTCAGTATCTCTATTATATTAAAACTTTTACTAGGGTAATTTTTTGCCAAACTACACTGTTTAATGTGTAGTATTCCCTGCTAAAATTAATACCCCAAGATCCAGAATACACTGTTTAATTTGCGGTAGGAGCATTTTTAATTTTTAGTAGTGTCATCATATAAAAGATGAGTATTTACAATTTTGTACATCTAGACATCTGATAATCCTAACGATTAGAGTAGTGAGAACACCACGCCACGCCACTGGTAAGGAACCTGGAAATAGTCCTTGAGCACAGGTATTTTATAATGTAATTATTATTAATAATAACAATAAACAAAAATAAGGAAACTAATATTCGGACTTGATAGATTTTCTGTTATATGGACTTATTCTATTTCTTGCACTTGTTAGTTCTACCTCTATAACTATAACTAACTATAGATAATTTGGAATAGGCATCGAAAAGCCCTTTTGTCGACCTATGCCATCATTAACTAAAACCACCCTTACGGCTACACGACAATATTTGAACTAACTTAATAAAATTTTGTGATTTATGAGACTTTTTCTATGTATGCATGTACTTGAACTTGTCATCCAAGTCTGTGTAGAGTTGTTTGAGTAACTGAGTAATGTAGGCGTTCTCAGTAAGCGAAACTTTGGTGGCTTTCTCTTCTTATGGTAAAATGTTTATGTGAAATGCATCTTTCTCTATTCAATACGCTTGGGAGGTGTAAAGTTAAAGATTTAGAAAAAGCTAATGAATCATTTCATGTTTAATTTTGTACGATGCACTGTATCATCTTCTGAGAATCGCGGTTTTGCTCAAGAGGTGATATCCAACTATGTAGGTGTAGACAAGTTTTTTGAAGTGGGTCTATTTTATGGATTTATAAGAAATTTTTCCATTATAGTCGACAACTTTGCGTGACTTATTTAATTTGAAATTTTGCAATGGTTTTAATAATCAAATGATACTGTGAAATTATTGAATTATGCACAGGATAACTTTATGTTTTTTAAGTATCTTTTTGGCAGTTGTACAAGTATTTATTTAAATTATGGGTTATTAGAAATCTCTATTTTATTTGAGAACTGTTTTCAGGTTGTTGTATTAATTGTTCGTTTGTAAATTATAGTCCAGTAAAATAAGGCAAAATTAAGGCCAAACCTCAGAAAGAAAGATACAAAATTGAAGATTTGCATAGACCTTTGTCTTGGCGTTATAAAGTCGGGCTGAAAAGTCTCATATGATATCGTGTCCGCTAGTCAAGATATCAAAGGTCACGATAATTGGTTTTTACAAATATCTCGCTTCATATGACGCGTATGTCGTTGGAGGCTCTTACAGAACTTGTAGAGCATCAGATTCTCTACAAGTTTGGTTCTATGCATTTTGCTGTATGATTAGTCGTTTTCGAGATAAAACGTCGAGAGTGGGAAGCGCGTATCCATTTATAGGTTAACGCTATGTAAACTGCGGAGCCAGATGCATAGTACACTTTACGAAGTTAGTTATATAATAAAATATTATTATTGTCATTATTAAAGTTAACAACCTGTTATTAAAATTAAATATTTGAAATACACTATAAGTAATGCGGAAATGTTCGAGAGAAACCCAGATTTGTACCAGTCAGCTCAATTATTCCAACTGGGAAACTGTCCTCCAAATACATTATTTGAAAATGGAATATGTGTTCTTTCAGCAATGTATAATGCTTCAAAATCAGAATACTGTATTGACAATTTTTGGTAGACACAACTATCAAATCAACAAGATTAAACAAACCGGTGGAATTATCATCGTCACACAAATTCTTTATGGAGAATAAACATTAATAGAAATTGGCTTAGAGATAAACATTTAGGTGTAATTCAAATAGCACTTTGAATCCAAAGAGTAAATGATTAACTTGGCTAAAGAGAGTTTAATTGGAGGATTTAGCAAAAGGCTTGACCACAATATCTCAATTTAAAGTATTCGGCTATACATTAGTCTAAGCGGTGACCAGCGGCCTTGTTAAAAATACTGTCTGCATAGTTACAGAGACATTGTTCTAATTTGTTCAAGGATTGAGTGCTAAGTCTGACTATTTAAACAAAATTGTATGTATGAAGATTTTCTAGGACAACCGGTATACATGATGATAAAACAATCAATTCTGATTGAAACTCAAGCTTATGCTAGGAAGTAATTAACAAATATAGCAGCTCTGCAGATTATACAGTATCTTCTCAAGTCTCAACATATTTGGATTTTTATATAATTTCGTGTATATTAAAATTCTGATCTTTGGGAAAAATATAAATAGAGATCAA
>VTPC01000980.1:52346-69944 GCA_011009095.1 Ignelater luminosus
GGAAAAATATAAATAGAGATCAAATCTCAACAGATTTGAATTCTTATGTAATTCCGTGTATATTAAAATTCTAATCTTTGGGAAAAATATAAATAGAGATCTCTATCGGGCCTACTTCCAGATCCAGACTAGCTAGGGAAAGATTTACAACCTGAAAACTGGGGATGGGATCTAAAGAACGATATCCTGAAGCCGACAACAACAATATTACTACCAGCATCGGACGAACTATTGATAGAATCTTTTGCAATTTCAACACAGGTTGTGGCGTGAACCGTGGATGTAGGAAAGTAGGGTTGCAGTGCTCCATAGTTTGTGGTCAGTGTCACGAACAAGCATGCTTCAACGCCTCATCTATATCAAATTATTTTGATATAGAACATAAATTTATTCCTGAAGCCTTTAGGTTATAGAATCCAATGTGACCGAAAACGAGGATTACGAAAAAGATCAGGAAATTAAAGTCAAGTCAAGTCAAGTCAATCGTTAAATTCCCGCCGAAGGCGGGAGGCCGTTTTAAGCTCCTCGTGGAGCTTCTTCAGCCTGATGAGGGGAGGGATTTTGTGGCGTCAGCGACTTAGAGAACGGTTCGGTTCGCGCTCATCCTGTGTGTGTGTGTGTGTGTGTGTTTATTGTGTGGCTGCGGTAGTTGTGTGTAGCGGCAGCAGCAGTTTGGTGTTGTGGGGTGGTGGTGCAGCGGCGGTTCCTCGGTGTGGTAACATCGGAGGCGAAGGGGTGGTGACGCGGCGCGTTAGTTCGGTGTTGGTGGTGGGTCCGTGGAAATTTCTGTTCCGGCATTTGCCTTGACCACTAGGGAAAACCACGGAAAAACCCTAGTGAGAACAGTCGGCCCGGGGATGTCCCGGACCTCCCGAATGCAACGTGGCGCCAGGACGCTGCCTACTTTGCTCGGTAGTTTCGCGGAGGACTGTGGTTGGGAACTTATCTATAGATAAGTGGGGTGTCAAGAAGTATGTCCATCAACTCGGGAGAGAGGTTCTCGGCACGTCTCATCATGATGGAGGGCGGGTGTTTGGGTTTTCTTTTGGGTCTTCTGCGGGCGGCCGGAGCCCGGGTTCTTAGGATGTCGAGAACGTGCTCTCTGTTTTGTTCGACCGCCCTGCTCACATATCGACCCCTCATGAATTCGAGGCGCGCATCTACAGGAGGAATACCCGCCCTGTCGCAGACTTCCTCCGAAGGGAAGAAGCGCTCCAGCCGGAAAATCCTCCTGCAGATGGCCCTCTCTTTCTGTCGGAGTCTTCTGATCGCATATGGCGGTGCGGAGCCGAAGACTGTGAATCGGTAGTCGATCACGGGCCTTATGAAAGTTTTGTATGTGTGAAGTAGCGTCCTAGGGTGGCAGCCTGGAATGCCGCCGCAGAGTCTAGAGAGCAAGCCGCTGCGCCGCTGGACAACGTCCAGGCAGTGCTTCAGCTCGTCGCTCCATCTCAGCGTGGGGGTGAAAGTGATGCCAAGGTATTTGACAGATGACGAAAGTTGGAGGCGCGAGCCCCACAGTTCCAGGCGGACGTCGTCGGGATCGAATCTGGCCGTGTGGTTGTAGTCGCGGTGGCGGAATAAGATGAGGTTGGTTTTCTGGGGATTTGGTCTGACTCTCCACTTCCGGAACCAAGTTTCCAGGCGTCCTAGTTCGTACGCCAGGATTCTGGATCCTTCGGCGGAGCTTCGAGACGTCACCCAAAGAGCTGTGTCGTCCGCGAATTGCGAGAGGCGGACCTCCGGCTCTTCGGGACGAGGGATGTCATGGCAGAAGAATATGAATAGAAGAGGAGAAAGGATGGACCCCTGAGGGACGCCGGCTCGCGGCGTGTACACCCTGGACTTAGCCTGGTGCACTCGCACGCGGTGTTGGCGGGCGGACAGGAAACTGCTGATTAACCTGACGAAGCAGGCGGGGATTTCGGCGGCTCGGAGCTTAAAGAGAAGCCCCTCGTGCCAGACCTTGTCGAAGGCCCTCTCGATGTCGAGGAATGTGGCCGTTACGCACCGTCTCGAGTTGAAGGCCACCGAGACGTCGGTATGTAGGCGGAGAATGGGGTCCGTTGTGGATCTGCCAGGACGGAATCCTGTTTGATGCTCTGGGAGGAGGTCGTGGGCGTCTAGGTGTGCTCGGAGTCTATTTGTCAATATCCTCTCGAACACTTTACCTAGAACGTTGAGAAGGGAAATGGGTCGATAAGATGATGGGTTGGTGGGAGGCTTTCCTGGTTTGGGGATCATGACCACCGTTGCCTCTTTCCAGGCGGTCGGGAAGTAGCCGCATCGGAGGCAACAGTTGAATATGAGGGTGAGTAAAACGGTGGCTGAGGGAGGTAGGTGTCTCAGGGCTCTTCTCGTGAGAGAGTCGTTTCCCGGAGCGGAATTCTTGCCAGAAGCAAGCGCCTCGGCTGTTTCCTCTTCGAGGATGGGGCTGATAATGTCTGGGAGATTGTCCGGAGGTTGAGGAGGAGGCACGTGAAGGCGGGGAGCTATATCTGGATCGAGACGGACGTCATAGTTAATCTCGCGGAGGGCTTGAGCATCAAACAGTGGGTCGTCGGGGGGGTTGATGGACTTCTTCCAGAACGTCGGCGAAGATATTCGCCTTGTCCAGCGGGTCGGCTATTACGTTGCCGTTTTGGTTGAGGTGGGATTCCTGGGTAGCTTTCTGACCAGTGAGGACTTTGAGTTTGTGCCAGAATCTGGCGCCGTCCCGGTGATCCAGGTTCGAACACGCGGCCGACCAGCATTCCTCCTTTATCCGGGTCACATGCCGGCGGACGATAGCGCTTAGTCGGTTCCACTGTGTTTTCACCACTGGGTCGTGGGTTCGGACGAATACTCTGTACACTCGTCGTTTTTCGCGAATGATTTCGCGGAGAAAAGCGGGGAGAGGGGGCCGCCTAGGATCGACGGTCCTCTCGGGAACGGAAGCTTGGACAGCTTCTTGGATGACAGAAGTAACTTGTTGGACGGTGGTTTCGATGTCCTCGATTCTGTCTAGTGGTGGGTTTGCAGGAAGGTTGTTTTCCACGTGAGCTTGGAACTCTTCCCATCGGGCGTTGTTCCAGTCTCTGGTGGTGCGACGAGCGTTCTGGGGAATCTGGACTTGACATAACGTTGAGTCTGTGACAAGTGGTAAATGGTCAGAGGCGATAGGAGCGGCGATTCTAGCCGGGGCTTCGAAATAGGGAGTTAGAGCGTCGGTGACGACGATGTGATCTATGATGGAGCTACCCAGGTGAGAAAGAAAGGTGGGACGTTCATTGGGGATCCGAAACAGCGGGAGTCTTAGTAGGCAAGTCGCCAGTTGTTGACCCTTCGGGTTCGAGGCTCCGTCCCCAAAGGCCGTGTTCCGGGCGTTGAGATCGCCCATCAGCACCGCCCTCCGAAGCGAGGCCACGAATTCGAAGAAGTCGACAGGGAGCGGGTCGTTGGGCGGAATGTAGATGGAGAATATGTGCACAGGGGTGCTGTCCGGCAGGTAGATGGTGGCGGCACAGACATGCAGGTTCGAGAACTGTTGCGGGATTTGGAAGTCGCTGGCTGGGAGCCTGCGGTGGACTGCAAGGGCTACTCCGGCTCGGCCGCCGGGGCTGTCCCTGCGAAAGATCCGAAACCCGGACAGGGACAGGGAGTGTGACTTTTTAAGATGGGTTTCAGATAGTGCCAGAATGTGGATGTGGTCCGTGAGGACCAAATTCTCAACAAGCGGGCGCTTATTGCGCCAGCCGTTGAGATTGACAGTTCCGAGGCGCACGTCTTGAGCCATTGATAATGTTTAATTAGGGCGGGTTATTAGGAGTGAGGTTTAAGAGAAGGAAACGTGAACCAGGTTCCCGGAGTAGGAAGCTTTGACCCGGAGACCAAAGAACTGGGTTATGGTGGGAAACAGGGCCTTGTGGATGTGTCCACGTTGGTTAGGGAAGAGGTTGAGGAAGGAAGTAACAAAGAAGGACAGGAAATTCTTGATTCGGGAGGTAGAGGGTTCGCCGGCGGGCTTTAGGAGGGCAGTCGCATCTGGAGCGACGGGAGAAGAAGGGCGGTTTGGACACCGCAAAGAAAAGGCGACATGGTCGCCCCCGCAATTCCCACACTTGGGGGAGGTGGAGGGCTTGCAGGAAGCCGTGCTGTGGCCGGCGCCACAAACACCGCAAGTGGGGGTCCTGACCGCGCACTCCGAGGAGGCGTGGTCGAACTTTAGGCATTTGCCGCATTGGATCGGTTGAGCCTTTGGGACATGGGAGGGCTCAACCGGGTAGATGTGGCTGAACATTCTCAGCCCCTTTGCCAGAAGCGCGTCCAGCGAGGCTCGGCATGTGGTGAGCACACGCACAAGTCTCGTGTCGCGGTCCGTGGCACGGGAGCGGATGCGCCACACTCGGGAGAAGGAAATCCCCTGAAGGGAGAGGGCGTCCATAACGTCCTTCGGAGTGACGTCGAGCTCGACGCCGCGAATGACGCAGGAGAAAGAGGCGGGCTTGGAGAGTCTGTGGGGGCGATCATGTGGTTTGGGTGCCGCGGAGGACACCCGGACGGGGCCTCCTACGAGGTGGCTTAAGGTGGCAAGCCTGCCTCGTAGGTCGTCTTGGGGGGAGGATATTCTGGCCGTACCAGCGGGAGAAACAGAGAGCTCTGAAATAATCAGGCCCGGGATTTTCTTGAGGATGTCGGAGAGGTACTTGGGCGTTGAGGCTGGTTTTGGAAGTCCTGTTATAAAACAGGTGGTGGAAGGACGAGAGCTGCGGGTGGGGTTTGTAACAGGGCTTTTGGGTGCGGTACGGCGCTTTTTTGGGGTTGCCGTGATCCAGTCGGAGCTGGTGTCGGGCGAGGATAGAGATATATAATGCTTGCGGTTGGGATGGGAGGTGGCGGCGGGGGCGGTGGAGGTTGATGGGGCGGTGGAGGTTGATGGGGCTGTGAAGGTGAACGGGTGGGCTGATGGGGCACAGGAAGTTAGAGCTGCCCAGATGGAGGAAGCGGTGGGTAACACAGGAGCGGGAACGATTGGTTGGAAAACGTTTTGCGTTTGCGGAGGGGCGGCAGTGGGCGATGGTATACTCCTGGGGGCAGAAAAGGTAGTTACTGAAGGAGAAAGGGATGGGAAAGTGCCTGCTGTGGATGCCACAGAGGCATATGATCGGGGAGCGGTTGAGGATTTGGGGGAGGGAGCCGGTGAAGGGAGCGGCGATGGGGGCGTCGGTGTGGATGAGGATGGGCGGGAAGCGGGGCTGTGTGCTGGAGAAAGGGGCGAAGGAGAGGACCTGCAGGAGCAGCAGGATGGGCTGGGATTTGAGGTGTGGTAGGTGGGTGAGGGGTTCGGGGAGCGGGTTACAGGTGCCACCTTTCGGGAGCGGAGGGTGCGGGTGGTAGGAGTGGGTTTGGCGCGAGAGGCACTGGGGCCAGAAGGAAAGCTCGAAGTAGTCGAAGACTTCTTCTTACTCTGCTTCTTTGAGGAGTGTTTTGGGTTGGGGGCGGCGGGAGGGCTGATAGTGGCGGCGGGGGGGCTGATAGTGGCGGCGGTGGCTGGAGGGGGTTTTCCCGAAGACCGGGAAGTCCCAGGAGAGCGGCACACAGGTGCCATGAAACTCGCGATTAAAATCGATAGGTCAAGTGGATAATGGAAAATCAATAAGAGAAAATCAATAGGTGAAAAGGAATGCGGTGATTGGATGGTTGAAGGTCAAGGAGTGGAATGTTAGGAATTTATACTTACTGACAGCTGATGCGGCCACGGCAGCAACAGATCGTCCTTTGGTAAACTTCGGGAATCCCTGGCTGCCTTAGCTGTTACAGCTGGTAATAGAACACTCGGTCGACGCTTAACGCTCTGAAAAGAGCGATAAAAGCAATACACGATCGCGGAGACGACTAGCACTACGTGTGCTCGCGACGACTAACCGGCCGGGAATGAGGAAATTAAATTTTAACAACCAGTAGAACAAAGATGAAAAATTTTGAGACGCAGGCCTACTGGTAATAGTATTCAGAGGTGAAGTGAGTAGCTTCTGATACTATTCACTAGGAGGTTGTGTATTGCATTACATTAGTACAACATGGATTAGGCCCATCGAGGATACCATTTCAAAAAGAATTTGCCTTGCATTCTACCTCAAATAATAATATATTTTATATAATCAACTTTGTAAAGTGACTATGCATCTGGCTCTGCAGTTTATATAGCGTTAACCTATAAACGGATGCGCGCTTCCCACCCTCCCCACTTGATCCCGAAAACGGTTGATCGTACAAAAAAATGCATAAGACCAAACTTGTAGAGAATTTTATGCTTTACAACTTTTGTAATAACCTCCAATGGCATGGGAGGCATGAAAAGCGAGATATTTGCATAAAAGCTATTTTTGTGACCTTTGACCTTTGATATCTCGACTATCGGACACGATATCTTATGAGACTTTTCAGCCCTACTTTATAACGTCGAGGTTTAATCCTTATTTTACTGGATAGTTATCTTGGGTTTTATCTATTCCGAATTATTTTTGACTAGTAAGACAATAACCATTCGTATCTGCGAGTGTCATTCCTATCCTTGTTTAGATGGATAATTTGCTACTTTTTTGTTGTTTGTTATATGTCTATAAACTACTCTCAACATTCTTGGAGTTTCATCCAACTTCTATATAATACGTAATGTTCAAGCTCCAAGATGTGTTCCATGTAAATAGAAGGTACCGCAATTTCAACATTTTTATGTATTTGATCAGTAATTTTATTCTTGGGACAAACTTGGCCTATCAACCGCGGATCATATTTTAGTAGTATGTCAAACGCTCTCTATGAGATAGTTTTGCTTTTTCTCCTTGTCTGGCATTGCTTTAAAGTTACAACATGATCAATTATCTCGGTTGCTTTTTTCTATTTCAATCGACAAGGATATATTATTCATAGTACAAGTCAACTCCAGTGCCTTTTTGTTTTAATCTTGTTGCCTAAGCAATTGTATTGACGTGAGAAAACTATGATATCTTTCGACATAACTTACTTGGTTGTAATATAGTAGACTTTATTTTAGCAGTAGATTAAACCCACTCTTGCAGGCAGTTTTATTTCTCGTCTCTGGTATTTTTCTTAAATTAACAACAACACTTTCAGCTTGATGACTTATTTCCACTTGGAGGGTGTTAATTTACGTTGTGATGTAACCCATGAACCTGCAGAGTTATATTCGTTGCACATCTCAACTCCAGCGCCTTTTCGCTTTAATTGTTGTCAGTTCTAGAATTCCTGTTGGTCAAAAACTAGTGCCTTCAGACTTAACTTAAATCAAACTTTATTTCGACACTTAGATTAAATTCTACTTGACTGTAATATTACAGACTTTATTTTAGTTGTATGTTGAACCCACTCTGGTACTTCTGTTCCTTTTTGTTTTTGCTAATAGTTGTATTAGAGCCAAAATGAATCCACGTGCATATTTAAAGTTATAAAAGAGGTTTTTTTAAAAGAAAACCATCTGCCTTAAGACTTGGCTTTACTTCAAAAACCCTTCTATACAGTTTCTTAAATTTTAAGTATAATTGATTAAAATTAAAACTTGATACTTTTGTAAATGTTTGATAAAACAAAAATGAATTGTAAAGCCAATACATTTATTTAGCAAAGATTGCAGACAGATATTTCTCTAATATTGTTGTAATAATAACTGAGATTTCAAATTTCTCTCACTCTGTACAGCTATCATTGCAAAGATATACGTAGGAAGTACGTAAGTAGGTGTTTCATCAAAATTCATTAGTCTTCAGCAGTTGTTCTTATGCATTCCAACAAATTCAAATATTTCAAGAAATTTCTAATTTCCAAGAATTGTTTTATTGTTGTTGTGTTTGCCACTCATATAGTTTTCATATTAATAATTTATGAAAGTACGGCAATTTTACAACTACTGAAATATATTAAACTTAACAGATACTAAAATTCAATAGAAATTTAAATATACAAGGAAGCACTCTAGAAATATAAATAAAATTCTAAATAAGCCATTCTCTCGGAAGGTGAGTTATTAAATTTTAACAGCTGTTGTACTTTTACTCCCCCTCATTCAATATTGTCTTGTGTGCCTTGATACAGAATTAATTTATTCTCGAACACAAGTTTCTTCCTTACAGCTAAATAAGCATATAATTTCGAAACATCTAACATTTTCTCGTTTATTTAGTGCTTGGTAACATTCTGGAACTTACAATCTGATAAATGTATTATGGGAATGCGTTAGATGTTTCATAATTGCATTATATTCCTGCAGGATTAGTTACGCAATTAACATTAACCGAAAACGAAATTGATGCAAACCCGAAATGGACCATTGTTATAAATACGACTGTGTACATAAGCGTGCCAACAAGGGTTTTGTCTTAATTACGGTTATTTATTTGATCGTCTGTAGGCTTTGCTATCTTTATCTGTTTTAACGTTCAAGTGCAACTTGTAATAGTATTGTAGAACAACACAACTAACGTTTCCTGTTTTGGGTGTTTGAGTTTCGCAATAATTCTGACATTACAATATTTTACTGTTGAAAATATCAGAAATGTTATTGGAAAATTATTTTTACCTTCCCTTGTTGATGACTAAAAATATATAGCACAATGGATGTTAAAATCCAAAGGTTTTAGTGTTATTCAGTTGTAATATTTTATCAAATTTCTTAGTTTGCTCTACGAGGGTGGTCTGAAAAGTTTCCGACCTAACAAAGATACAAGACATTTTTTCTAAAAATGTTTTTTTATTTTTCAACATAGTCTCCTTGTAACTCTACACACTTCTCCCAGCGATGCTCCCATCTCTGTAACCCGTCCAAATACTACTCGGCGTTTTTCTCTGCAAAATAATTGGTCACCAAGGTAATTGCCTCTTCATTTGATAAAAATCTTTGTCCCCCGAGGGCAATTTTTAGATGAGGGAACAAAAAGAAGTCGCTTGGGGCTAGATCTGGTGAGTAAGGCGGATGGTCAAGCAGTTCAAACCGTAATTCGTGGATTTTCGCCATGGCAACCGCTGAGGTGTGAGACGGTGCGTTGTTTTGGTGAAACAGGATTTTCTTTTTCTGCAAATGTGGCCGTTTTTTCGCAAGTTCTGCCTTCAGCTTGTCAAGTAATGATGCATGGTATGCTCCTTTAATGGTTTTTCCTTTTTGAAGATAATCGATTAAAATAACTCCATGACTATTCCAAAAAACAGTCGCCATCACTTTTCCAGCCGAAAAAATAGTTTTTGCTTTTTTTGGAGCCGGTTCCCCCTTTGCAGTCTACTGTTTGGACTGTATTTTTGTTTCGGGCGTATAAAGGTGTATCCAAGTTTCATCTACAGTAATTAATCGGCGACAAAACTCGGATTTATTTCGCCTAAACTGCGCCAAAAGAGCGTTGGTAATATTCATTCGAACACGTTTTTGGTCTAACGTGAGCAAACGCGGCACCCAACGCGCGGACAGCTTTCTCATGCCTAAATGTTGATTTAATATGCGACAAACACGTTCTTTTGACATGTTCATAACCTCTGCTAGCTCTCTCACTTTAATTCGGCGGTCGTCTAGCACCATTTGGTGAACTTTGGCGATGTTTTCGTCGGTAGTTGCAGTTTTTAGACGTCCCGAACGTGCATCGTCTCCCAAGCTCTTACGGCCACGTTTAAATTCAGCAGCCCAAAATTTCACTGTGGTAAATGATGGTGCAGAGTCCCCATACACAAAATCCCACTCATCTTTTATTTGCGAAGGCGTATTGCCTTTCAAAAACAAATATTTAATGACAGCTCGATACTCGATTTTGTCCATTTTCACAAAAAAACTCACTCAAACGACTGTAACATAAAAACTGCGTGTCCAAAATGGCTGAAACTTTGGTGAGTAACTGTCAACAGATGAACAACGAAATTCAGTAGCTTTTATTTACGAGTGCTGCCATCTTCACGTTGAGGTCGGAAACTTTTCAGACCACCCTCGTATGTAGTATAATTAACGGAAGTTTTATTTGCAAGCTTTACTAGACTAGCTTTGAGCTTATATTAAATATTTAAAAACACTACATGCTGAAATTTTAAGTAGGTATAACAAATAGCTGAATAAAAAAATTAAGCAAAACCGTAAACGAAATAAGTAACCAATTTATTTATGTGACTGCTTTTACAATTTTTAAAACAAGTAACTGTAATGAAGAGATATTACGATTTAATGTCTTTTTAAAAATAGACTTGCAATAAACACTTTGTAAACATTTTTTAAATTTGCATTTTACTCTTAATTTAATCACGCTAATTGAAATATAATACCTTGATGTCCTTACTGATTAGTTGACATATCATCCTGATTAATTCCTGCAAAGTCCCTTAACTAATTTAGTCGATAAAATCTGGATTAACAAATATTAGTGTCACGATTTGGTTGCGTTAGAGAGCCTTAGGAACTTGACTTTTCGCTCTAGAGAACTGATAAATCTAGGTAATTAAAAACAAACACGAAAACATAAAAAGCGATTTTATCTTACAACAACGTAGTTACCGACATAAAGAGGAGCAAATTTGCTTTTCTAAACAACTTCAAACTGCTGTAAGTATACTTAAATGTGGCGTTCATTAGGATTTGCATTAATTGACTTGGTAGCAGAAGCAAGTCTGTGAAATTGCAATAGTAATATACAAATAATCTTCTATTCACTGCAAATGGTGTTGTTAGCGTTTCAAGAAGCTTGAGTAGTAAATTTAAAGTGTCGTGAATAAAATAAAAGCATTCTGCGTATAAAAGCTCTTACAGTTTTGCTAACTAATCACTACGGGTAAGTCTTTATAAAATAAGTATAAGTAATTTGTATTTTACTTACAATTTGTAGCTTGCAGTTAGCCAGTGTTGATTATTTTGAACTGAAGAGTAAAAATTTCAAAAACGAGTTTTCGATTGTAAGTTTATTAGATTGATAAACAAAAATAATAGAAGACAAATGGATGAATGTTAAAGCACATATTAGAAGAGAACACTCTGTATATAAGAAATGTAAACAAAAACAAGTGAGTGCTAATAATTTACAAAATAATTGGTGAAAAACCAAAAGAGACACGACACCACAAGATAATTAATGAAATAACATTAGGAGAGAGTGCCTGACTGTCAAATCTTATGTAGATATTGAAGTTAGCGAATCAAATACTTTCCATTAAATTCCGTCATTGTTTATTAATAATAAAGTAACCAAAACAGGCAATTTTGTAAGTTTGCTCTTTAACAAATACTATTTAAAGCTAATTAAAAGGTTCATCCCAAAAATCTTAAAGTAGTATTAAATAAATCTTCATGCTTATACGATTAATTTTAATGGGGGTTTTGATTTTATCGAAAAATGCTAAGAATAAATACACAGTTCTACAACTAAACTGCCTTATTTTAGTGATAAGATCTGAAAAGCTTTATTGGTTTAATTAACTTTAAATAAATTAAAGATTACAATAGTATACATAATCAATTAAGGATGACGAGTTAGAAATTAAGGTTTTAAGTTACAAAAAATATAATTATCCCCAAATTTAGCAATTTCATTTAAATAAATTGTATTTTTGAGAGTAAATTTCAAGAATGTCTAGACATCTCAGTAAAGTGCTTTTATTGTCTAATTATCTATAGAAAAGGAATTTGAGAAAAGCTAAACGTTGTTTTGTCCCATTAAACAGTGCTGTTCTTCGATAATCCGTTTGTCCAATACAAGAGAAATTTTTAAATATTGCTTTGAAATTAATGTAGATAAATTGGCAGTACTTACAAATGAAACTTATCTTTTTGAAAGATATTTATTTATGTGATAAAAGAAGTAAAAGCTCTTATATGAACTATTATTTGTAAATGGAATTAAGTTGATGCTGTAGAAGGCTTTAATTTTGCGAAAGAGATAGTAAGTTTCAGAGGGTAGCCGTTTTTATGCGAAACTTGTTTAATAATAAATTTGATTTAGAAATTCTCTTTAGGAAAGGGATTGAAAGTCTGAATAGGAATCTAAAAGACGCTAATATATGAGATAAGGGGCATTGTCAATTATACGGAATAACTATGTAGTGGGTTTTCTGAAGATATTGAAGGATATGGCATTTTGCTCGGAATTCTTGTGAGATCTAAGAAAATAATGAAAAAGTTATTTTCGATTTTAATAGCAAATTTAATGCTGTTATGTAATATCTGTTAGGAAAATTTGCAAATTTAGCCATCCAGACGTGATGTGGTCGTTAATACGTTGCAAATATTCGCATCTGTAAGTAGAGACGCATTCGTCAAATTCATTTCTCGAATTTATTGACCAGCAATGTTAAAATAAAACTTTTCCTTAGTATTAAATTCCGTGTGTACATATGTTATTCCTTGAAAAGTACATTTTATCTTTTATCTCCTATAAAATAGAAACTTCATGTTAGCATCTTTTATATTGTTAGATTTACAACTTTGTTAAATTATTTCTACTAAGAATTCTATAAGAAAACTTTTTCTTCCCTTATTAAATGCAATGCATAAAAGCGTTGCATATAATAATACTACTTCTAGTTTTAAATTTTATAAATTCAAATAAAATATTTCGAGATAATTTCTCCCATAGAAATTTATTCGTTTAAGGTTTTATGTTTGTTCGGATCATAAAACTGCCACCTTGCCTAGATCAGGGCAAGATTTATTATCGCGTTTAGTCAGATAGTTAGCAGGGTAATGCCCGAGGCTTCTAACCGATTTCACCCCATTCTTCCGCTATCTTCATTGGTGCTTCTTATAACACAAGTCCCTGAAGACCAATGAGATATCTGACCAACCCCTTTGGGGTTGGAAAATTGTCACTCTGAACGACAGTTTTAGGCAGAGCTTTGCTATGTGTTGCCGAGTACGACACGCGCACTCCGCGTTTTTCTTGTGTGAGTAGTTTGAACTTAAGAAATTTACGAGTCCCGGGATCTCTTCAAGTGTTTGAGAAGCATCCGCATAGGTTCCATATATATATATATATATCCTGAGTGAACACGTCGTAAATTAATTCTGTCTTCGCCAAATAAATATTCTGACAATCCTTAGATTTACCAGATGTGTCGCTTCCGTGTTAGTTGATTGAATGAACTTTCGTCTTATCGACGGATTAACTAAACTATTCTCACACCGAACTCTTAAAAGTTATGTCTTCCCGGCTCTTATTACGTCTCCCGTGTATTCTGAAGAAAATCTGTAGTGCTACAGCATTCCCTAATGTTTATATACATGTCTTCTGCGAGAATTTGTGCTGTTTCGCATTTTAAAGGCGAGAAAGATTACACCGCTGCCGTCAAATATATTTACCTACAGTTCTGGAAATGTTCTGTGTTAGTTTATAAAAAGCTTTGCATGAACCAGTGTCGAGTGAAGTGGTTGTGAATTGTGCCACAAACTTGAATACCTTTCGGATTAGTCCTATATCACAGTAAATGATTTTACCATTAAATCTGTATCTTGTAAAGGATCTAACGTTGGCACATATCGCCTCGCAATCGTAAACTTGGTTATTTGCCAATGTGAATTTCCTCCGACTGGTCACCAGTTCGCTTTGGTTAAAAATAGATTAAGAATTATGTTGTAACGTCATTTCACATTAGTGAAAAGCTTTGTAAGAGTATATTACCTAGTTGAAATCTGCTATTTGTTAGATTATTAACGTAAATTAAATAGTTGAAATCTATCATTTTTGCCAGGTTAATAATGTACAGATTAAATAATCGAAATTTATCATTTTAATATTTGTTTTATTAGTTTATACTTAAAAGATTCTTTAGACGCAACGTTTGATATTAACAACTTTGCGAATTTTGCCTTTCTCAAAAGTTTATTTAAAAATTGAACTGGATCTAAAGCTAGTTATGAAAACATCTAAAGTGATGACCTCGTTATTTTATGTATGCTTTTTTCACAAGCGATCGCTATTAAATATCAGTGTATTGTTTCTGCATTATTGTGACCGATGTTTATTGTTTATCTGTTTGTTTTGTATATTTACTCATTTTCTTTTTGTTGTATGTGTTTATGTTGAATAATTTTTTTTACACAGTATAACTCGAGACCGCTGTACTTTGTGAGTCTGTTCCAATTTATGAGTATACTAATAGATTTTGTTGTTTTACCTTCTGACTTTACTTTTACAAGTAGCGTACAAATAGATTGTTTCAGAGATCAGCTGTTTTGGAGTCGGTGGATGACGAACATTACATACATGCACAACGTTAGTTTAATCCCTTACTGGTAACGTAAGTATCTCCATAGTGAGCAATACAATCTCGTTTCTTTCTGTTTGTGTAATGTTCGAACTTGTCCTTTGAACCTGAAAAGTTTCTCGTATAGTGACCTAGATACGGAGATCAGCTGCAGGATCTCCCCGTCGAAATTAGATCAACGACATCCTTTTGCGGCTGGCGCCTGACAACCGGTCAAGTGCTGCAGCAAGTAACATGTAAATGTCTGAGAATCATTACCCAAGTCTTTAACGCTATCATTAATATAGAGTACTTTCCAGAACGATGAAAAACCGCGCGAATCATTCTAATACCAAAGCCAGGAAAAAATAAATCTGACGTAACTTCCTACAGACCAATACGTTTACTACCGTTGTTATCAAAAATTCTTAAAAAAAAAATCTGCAGTTTTATTAAGTTTCTGCATAAACTTTTCTTTCAGATTTTGCAATTCTTTCTCGTCGATCTCTGACATTTGTAAATTTGGACCATAGTCTTCATCTGCGTCAATAAACTTAGTGGTCGTCTTTTGTTTACCTTTATATCTGCTGTTGGCATAGTACAAGTTTCTACGGCATAATGCTTTTTTTTTGTTAGCAGCATATTTTTGTGTATGACGTCCCGGACTTTTCTTTGTGATGGCCTCGTAAACTGCTGTATGAAAATTGCCACCGCTATTTAACAAAATTGCAGCAGCGTGACATCTCATTTCATAATTCCCTCTTTATCCTTTTTCCACCTATAAATTTTGCCAAGACGGAATTGTAGTTTTAGGCAGTGTTAGTGGTCATATTTTTTATTAAACTAGCGGCATGATAAACTAATCGATTTGTACATGCCATACTGTCGTTCAGTAATCCACTGACTTTCATTTCTGGAACAAAATTTTTTTCACCCTTTTTTGGGCCTTTACAAAAATACTTCAGCTCATTACATTTCTCATGCTCTCCAAATACATGACTCAAACTATTTTGTATATCTTTCTTCAGACCTGAAATTTTTTCTAATTCGCAAGTTTGTTGTCTTCTTCTGTACTGTACAGCACATTCAAGAGATACACGAAGTCGTTGTAAATTATTTTTCAAATTGTCTTAAGTAAACACCGACTAAGTTTCCAGTTAAACTGTACCTTTTGTTAGACAGTTCCTTTAATTTTGTGCAGTAGTTCCTTAATAGATGATTTAAGCATTCAATTTTGGACACTACAAATGAACCATAGGGTTTCTCTTCAGCAATCTTTTTAGCGACACTACTGTTGCCGTCTCCAACAAGATATGCATATATTAGGCCATGCATCTTTAGACTAGCGTTGAAACCTTCTAAAATAATATCACTCTCCATTGAAGTGGAGGAGCCTAACCAATTTTTAAAACAGATATGATCTGTTCTGATATTGTCGGCGTTGCAGTTATTTGGGATATTTGCATAGTACTGACACATTGCGCAGTATTTATTTCTAATACCCAAAAACAGCAACTTCCCCGTTCGTTGATCAATAATGCAGGCTGCACCGGATTTAGCATCATATTTTGTGCCATATGACCGCTTACTCCAAGCACCATCGGCACCTACAGCAATTAGAGGAATACCGTTTTGATTAACATCTCCATTTTCTACAGCTAATTGGGCTTCTTCTTGACCAGCTGCAATCATCGAATCCCACGACTCGTTTTCAAAAGCTTCATGTAGCTCAGTTTGAATTCTATCATACAGTTTATACAATATAGATGGAATGTCTAAACAGCTGACGAACTCATTGAGTTGTGAAAAGCCACAGCCAATACTTATGGTCCCAGTTATAGCTGCTCCATTTGTATTCAATCTTCCATCATTTTTATCTGTAGAAATAGTATTTTCGACTTTACACACATTGCATTTTAATACAAATTGTGAGATGAATCCTTTCTTGATTTCATTGACAATCTCGATCTTTTCTGAGGCGCACCAGAAAAGTCCATGATGCGGAAAAGATAACGCTTGTTCTAAAAAATATCAAACATTTACGATTCTACGACCATGAACTTCATATTTTTCATTAATTCTAAAACCGAAAGAAAAACTTGTTAGTGATCTGTTGAGATAGTTAGATGTATGTAACAAGTGACAAAAAAAAATTTGTTCTGAAGTGGTGTGGAAAATTCTAAGAACGTATGTCTTGCATAACACGTTACGTTTAGCCAAGAAATGAATCGTTGCAATGCATTTTGTAGCTACGAAAGATGGCTTTGTTCTTGTAAAATCAAATACTAGTTTTGAAAAACCTTTTGCAATAACAATAAAACACGAGATGAAAAATAATGAGAGATAATCACAAATTTGAGGTTAATTCGTTTATTTATTCATTATTCATTTATTGACTAATAGTCTAGTTTATGAACGCCCAAAAGCGGGTTGTAGAAGACATGAAATGCGCGCTATCAACGAGAAAATGCCACCGTAGGTGGCTGCCATTTAGGAAACTTAATTCCTCTATGGCTGGTGAATTTGGAAAAAAGGCGGTTGTCGTAAACGTTATGTCAGGTACCAAGCAGTCCGCGCGCTCGTCCACGGCGGTGATGGTCTGGTGGCGACGGTGGAGCAGGCCGGAAGCAGGGTCCTCCATAATTCCCGCCGATGTCGATGACCCATCTTCAGGTGGAGGTGGAATGCCCAAGGACGGCTAGCCAGCCGTCACACAGTGACGACGAAGTGGTGACACGATGAGGCGGTTCTTTTCAGAACGGTGTTGGTGTTGTGTAGTGAGGGGTGTGAGAGTGTGTATATGTTAAAGTGGTGATGTGTGGGTGTCTAGGTGTGTATAGTGTGCCGTGGACTAGTGCAGTAACTGTTCCGGCATTTGCCTTCACCACTAGGGAAACCACGGAAAACCCTAGTGAGAACAGTGTGGCGGTTGTGGAATGGGTGTGGTAATTATTGGCAGGAATTATTAGGCGGGAAATGATTTGGCGCGAAAGGATTTGGCGGGAAGTGTAGCGGATAGGCGACGAATTTCCGGGCGCAGTGGAGTTGGTACCTTGAGGAGCCTCGGGCTCAAGGGTTTGGGTGGGAAAGGAATTTGTTGGTCACGGCCCGGTAGCTACCCGGGCCGGTCGGATGAGGCTGAGATGAGTGGTGGTGATGGCCGGGCCTGCGCACCCCTACGCAGGCGCCGGTTGGTGGTGGAGCGGCCGTTGATCCATCTACTGCATCTTGGGTTTGGTTGGATGTGTGGCGGTCGCGGTCCTCAAGCTCCCCAATTCCTGAAGACCGACGGTCGGGTGGGATGATGCAGCAGTGCGACCTCAAGTCGCCACGTTGGTGGTGGAAATGGGCCAGGCCTGTGCCCCCCAAAACACAGACTCTGGAGGGTGGGATGGCGGTAGC
>VTPC01000981.1:4129-59682 GCA_011009095.1 Ignelater luminosus
CGACCAACTTGAGCGCCAGAACTTTTTTTGTTAAAATTGGAAAAAAATTAGAAATTCCAAAAAAGGCGTGATGTGTATCAATAAGACATAAGAAAATAATATAAAATTTTATTCAGTCGTTATATTTATTGCAAACAAAAAAAAGAAACAAAAAAGACGGCTACTCATCGACACGAGTAAATACCTTTTTAAATTTTATGTCATCCTCACGTATAAGTGGAGGTGACGTCCCCTGATTTAATGAAATTAACAACTATGTTAATAAAAAGGTCGAAATCAACAATATTAGATATTTACAAGTGAATATCCACAATATCAACTGTACTTGGGTAATAAACAAGTAGATATCAACAATAGTAAACTGATTAATTAGTAAACAAACAAATGTCACAATATCGAAGTGTAACAATAAAAGTTTATATTTTTTTATAAACAAATTTGAAAGGTAAAAGTTAAAAACATAACAGGTTCAAACTCACAAGTATTTTCTGGCTTTATCACATTCCATAAAGATCTACGTGCAATGGTGATTGCTATATTCTATTTATTAACCCATCGCCCTCGTATACCACATTCTTGTGGAATTGTGAGGTTATAAACGATATTGCCTTTCCAAGTTCTGCAACCCAAATTAACTGAATTCGAAGCGACTAGAATTCCTTATAGTGAATATCAGAATTTTTACTTGATACGCTCTCAGGAAGTATCCGTTGCCACTTTACATTAACGATACGTAGTCAGCTTATATCAGTACTGTCACGAAGTGGTTCTGAGCTCTTCAAATTTGCTTTGAATCATCTTGACTTATTGAGGCAATTTTACACAGTAATCTACTTGCATAATAACTTTATACAATTTGCAAAAAATCTATCAGATCTGAATTTACGCAAAATGATTTGCAATGATATTTCAGTACAAATAGAAATTCTCTGATTCTGTGACGCAGTAGAATCAGTTCATGCTTGCGCTATTTACGTTAGATCAACAGATCGCGATGGTAATCGCGTTATTAATTTATGTATTAGTTTCAATCCCTAGATTAGAATTATATGGTGCTCTAACACTACGTTTATGTAACAAATTGTCACAAATTGTAGAGCTACATTACAACGCGGTGTACTTTTGGGCCGACTAACCAGTTGTACTAGACTGGCTCAGCACTAATAAGACATTAAAAAGTTTTAACCTTCTTGTGATTGCTTTCAGTAGGCCAAAGCATTTCTAAAAAATAATGTATATAAAAAATGTCAAAAATAAATTGCAGAATTACAAAACTTACTGAGAATCATTTACAAACCTTGCCACAGTATTGCTTTCAAAGTTAATAAATATGGTTTCGAAAAGCACTCAGAATCAAGTTTCCCTACAATTAGATTTGATATGGACCTTCCTCCACAGAAATCCACACTTCATAGCATTTATTTAAGTAATTTCTCCACAACGTAGATTCACTGTGAATTCTTCGTTTACAGTTTTTTTTCCAAAAAAGTTTGTAATTTAGAATTTTCTATTTTGGTCCATTGGATATCAGCAGACAGAAGAGTCTCACATAAATCGAACGCGAAATCGTCAGTTACCGATCGATTTTCAGTAAGAAACGATTGCTTTCAAATTTTTTTTGCAATTTCCTATTTTCTTTGGGCATATTTGTATTTAAATGTTGATCCACTAAATATTTTTTTTCACTTAATACCTTTTGTTAAAAAAATATTAATCAAATTATATATATTAAAAAATTAAGTTTTTCAAAGCAAAGTATGAATTCTTGACTAGGTATTACTTTGCAGCACTCATACGTTACTCAAGCAAGTCACGACTGTCTGTTGTGGTATAAAGAGGCCTAAATGGCAGAGAACGGTAGCGGCAGGGTTATAATCGAAAAGACGCCAGTCTTAGTTAACTTTGACCGTTATAAGTGAACAGCTGATCCTAAGACTAACCAACTATTCCGGTCTTTAAAATGCTTATTCGTGAGGTTGACCTTGAAAGAATAACCTACGAGGAGGCAAATAAGGTTCTCCTGCAACAGCTGATACATTACGCAATACTTACTATTAAATTGGCTAGCTTGTGGTGCTCGCAGTCGAATTTAGGCAAGGCAAATCTTACTGCGCGTACTGACAGAATTAAACAATTAAAATCAAAACAAAACATTTATTAGCACACGTAGAAATCACAAATGTTTACAGGTACGTTACTCGATAAACGAAACAAGAGAACATAAGTTCACGTTACACACAGTATTATACAAATACATAAACATAAAACAAGGTACACAATAAACAGATGTATGTATAGGTGAGCGATAGCAAGTAAACGTAAACACAGAATAAATGGTGTACATTAAATACAAACAAAGAATTGAGCGGTATTTACTAAAGTAGGTCAATGCTGTTACTCTTATAACAGAAAAGAAACAAACATGAGTTAATGATTTATAAAATTTCGATAATAGACTTCAATGCGAAATCGAACATCTATTGTTCTTAAGGGAACGTTAAAGGTTAACAGACAGATGCAAACTCTGCAAATTTTGAATAATACAATGAACTCTTAACTAATATGAAGTAAGCTCCTTCTTTTATATTTGCTTATAATAAACTTACTAGGAATTGGCTTGAATTTACTGTTTCTATTAGCTAAAGTAAAATAACTATTAAAGATTCTCGGTGACCCTTCTTTGGGTTCGTAATAAACAAAGAGACGCAACGCGCTCTTGCAATAACTTCTAAGAAATGCAACTAACAATAGTGATAAGATATTTTTGCGGTAATCGCTCCAAGAATTAAATGAAATAAATGTACAATAGAAAAATAAACTTACAGCTAATAACTCGTTGGACTTCTTTGTACAGCAATAATTAATCCAACGATATGTATACACAACAAAAGCACAGCACATTCACTACACGGCGCACGAGCGATCGGCCGGCCTCTGCGAACACAATGCTGCTTGGGTTGAGTGAGCCAAATCATCAGCTATCGGGGAACCCCAGGAAATTTTATTCTAGACAATCACTCGACGAGACGGTACGATAAATATACCTGTTGGAGATTCGTTATTCAATCTGAAGACTGCCGGGAAACGATAATAAATAAACACAACGATATCTTCCTGTTCTACAAAAAATTTATTATTAACGAATATTAGAAGCTCGCAACGTTTTGTTACAATCCGAAATCATTGTACGGAACAGGTTACACAATCTCAGTAGCTAAATCTTAATAATAGATTTCGTGACTTCTGTAAATACTTCACAAAGAAGATCTCCAGGTACGATACGGGAAAACTTGATGTTGACTGACTAAAAATTTCTAAAGACGCGCTGGCCTGACGCCATATTGAAACGTCCTTTCCCCTCGATGAAATGATTTGCGGAAATGACGACAGGATTTCGTTCAATAGAAAACAATTAAGCTGGGGTAATTTATTCACACTACTCTGTTTGAACTCAGATAGCCCCACAAAACTAATTTGCATATAGTGTCAAGCGGCAGGTCATAAAATTAATTTGTGTGTCTGTTGCATTGACACGGGCTACAAAATTCTAGAAATATTGAAATATAAAATAACGAAATTGAGATACATTTAATTTTTAAGATGTTCCAGCTTTATTCATTCGCAACAGAGAGAGCGAGAGGGAGAAAATGTGTTATTTGCGGACGAAACGAAAGGTCAACATTCTGCTAACCAAGGAACTTTTATTACCTAAATTTACAAATATAATAGCGACGAACAACATTTATCGGTAAGGTAAAATTAAATATCTAAAGAAATATACAAAATGTGAAATACAATCTGTACCTTTAGAATTTCAAAACGGAATGGGTATTTATGCACTATAATAATTATTAAACGGAATCTTAGCATAGCGCTAAACGAAACGATAATTTCCAAATAATCTTAACAAAATGCAGGTTGTAAAATCTTAGAGGGAACCGCTTTAACAACAGCAATTTAGTTGTTTGTTATATATTTTTTAGATTTTTGCTTTTCTGGTTATAGATTTTTACTTTAACGAAGTCTTTGTTAATTTGGTTCTCCAATAGGAGATTTTATAGTTTCAAGCCTAGACAGTTCGTTGGGGCGATTTTGTTCAAATTTTCCCCAATTTTGGAGGAAGACCTTTGTTATTGGTTAACGTAGTTGCTGTCGCTTTATAAGTTCTCGTTCCGTCTAAGAGGATCATTTTTGTGACACCGATTTATTCTTGGCCCTACAGCCGCGTAAGGTAGGTGAACTTTGGTTGTCGTGTGCGTGGTGTTGTTGCTCTTGTTGGTTACTGGTTGTTCTAATGCGAGTTGAATTTCGTATTTAGCTTCAGATTATCTACGCAAATTTAAGCTTCGAATTCCAATACTGAAGATCGCACCGAAGCCAGAGCATAAACTACCCCATCGATTTTTCAACAGCCCGGGGTGGCAACCAATAATATAGATCTTTAACAAATCGTAGTTCTAGATGGACATTCATCTCATATTACAAATATTAAAACCCTTCAATTCGCAGAAGAACATAAAATAATACTTTTTTGTTTGCCTTCGCATACGACGTACTTTCTACAACCCTTAGATAGAAGCTTCTTTAAATCTCTTAAACAGCACTATTATGATGCATGTAGGTACTTTATAATAACTCAGGCAAATCGTAAGTTAAATAGGTTACATTTTGGAAGGATATTGGGGCAGATTTGCAACCGTTCAAAATGTGGTGTCAGGCTTTAAAGCGACCCTTCAATCTAAGTGCAATTCCCGACCATGCGTTCTTAGTCCAAAATCCGACCAAACTCATTGAACCAGACACTAAACAACAACCACTTGAGCAACGGGCAGATTCATCGCAACCAGGCCCATTTGGAGTTGCACAGAATAGGACACCAGAAAAATCTAGTTTGGTGCCTGACATTAGCCCAGGAAAAGCACTAGATTTGGTTTTATCAGTGCCTGTTATTACTCTGGTGTTCTGTCTTCAGATCAATGTATCACCAAGCAACCAAGAACTAAGAGGCAGAACAATAAAAGAAGACAGCCGTCTAAAAAGCAGAAGAAGGCTTCCTCTTCGTCAGAATCTGAAGAAGTGGTTTTGGATAATTCTGAAGAAGAAGAAGAAGAAGAACGACTTAGCAATTATGAGAATGAGTGTGTTGGATGCCGCAAAAGTTTTTGAAAACGAAGAAGAAAGACGACTGGATTCGGTGTATTTTGTGTAAACAATAGCTGCATGAAGGATGTACAAACTACGAATCCCTCTGCCACCCCTGTGGAACTACGATCACGAAGAAAATTAACTGTTGGTTTGTCTCTCATACTGAAGGTGGTCTGACTCTCCTCCAATGCGGAGGATAATTGGACTATTGTTACAATAATATATTTTTGTTTTTGCATCTTACTATGTAATCATATATCTCAAATATTAGTTTTAGTTTGTAGTACAGAAGTTTAATTACGTTCTTATTATTTTTCAAAAATTGTATGTCGTAAAATAGAGTTTAAACAGTCTGTAAACCATAGCCCACTAATCAAAACCCATGAACGAAAAATATCTGATTTTTAAAAGTGATTGCTAAACAATGCATTGTAGATATGGTAAACCCAACATAAAAAGCGACATTGTGTCACGTGTACATGCAACACCCTGTATATTGAAAAATAAAATTCAGTGATGGAGCATCAAGTACCGAAAATAATGCATTTTAAATGTTTGTCCTAACTTTATAAATAACGGAGTTATGAAAGAACGCATTTTAGGTGGGACATCCCGTATAATTTATATTATTAATACATTTCGTTTTCACTTTATAAAGCACAATAATAATAGTAAAGCACTAAAATATTTAAAATTCTTCGAAAAACATGCACAATAGCATTTAAACAATTCGAATTTCATCTGTACGTGTTCTAATTTCCGAATTGATGTGAAATTTTGTAGAACATTTTTTTGTAAAGTGATACCATATTAGAAAATGCCCCGTTAAAGACACCTCTATGAATTTGGACCACCCTAACATACATACATATGCTATGTACATAACTGACTCAAATGTAATTAACTTGTTAAGAGAACTAAAAAAAATTCATTTCGATTAGTGGTATTAAAGGTTTACCTTTGATTATTTTTGATAATGTCAATTACTATTTTGTTAGTTGTCAGATTTATCGACAGATTGTGAAAATGCTATTTAATATCATACCAAAGGGTATATTGGTCACACTAAGTTCTCAAAATAACGAACTGCCACTTTCTCGGGAAATTTAAAAAAAACAGCTAATTGAAAAGTCATATTACATAATTAAATTGATTGATATGTTGATAACTGAAAGAAAATTGAGAAATAAACAGATACTAGAGCTACCGATAATTAATAATTGTAATCTATACAGGTCTCCCGTGGTTAATAATTTTTCTAATAAAGTACTGTAAGTTACACTCGATAACGAAAATTCAATTTACTTAAGGTATTTCTGAAACAAAACTTCTACCTCTTTTTGATTAATATCGGTAAAATTTATTTCAGATTTTTGCTGACAAATTGATTAAAGACGTAAACAGAATAAATTTCTAGGTTTCTGCGCTATTACTAACGTTTTGGTGTCTGAATATTTTTGACGGAGTAATGTGAGTACGTAACTTCTGAGAAACCGTATAGAATTAGAAAGTTCGATCGAATAAAGAAGGGTATACCTAGAGAAGTGGTAAAGAGTTTGAAGTCTTAAATCTCAATTCACAAAAGACAAATTCAACCCTAACCTCCGGTGGAGCAAACCAACAATCGAACAATTCGAATGCGGTCGGAGTAGAGTAAAAGAAAAGGCTGTACGGGAGCTCTAATTACTAACATCCGTATCCCTCAGGTTAATTCTGAAGGTAGGAAACATTAGCAGCGGCATTATGGGTGTTCGGAGGGCCATTCGGACCCGTTATAGTCGCACCGGGGCCGGCCGCCCGACCCGAGCAATCAAAAACACGCCAGATTCCAGAAAAAAGCTTATAGCGCCGGTAGGAGACGGGTAAATGGGGAATTAAAAGTTACTGTACTGCGGCTTGCGGGTCACTTGCGGATTACAGACACTCGTTTTATTTTATCTGCACTATGAAAAACTTGTCTCTTATCTTCTAATGTTACTCCGTTAAAATTGTCGCCATTAAGTAAAACCTCTTTCGAACGAGTCGATTTTCTAACTTTAATACCGTTTACCACTAACAGACGTCGCGCCGTGTTAAAAAATAAAATTCGGAAACGTTTGCTGAAACAATATTGTGCTCTAAATCCCCTGACGACTTCCACACAAATTATTACTAAGGCATCAAACACACCCTCCAGCCGCTTGTGGTTGTTCCTGCCTCAGGCTGCTCCATTAATTCGATTCGTATTACACCGTTATTATATCTTCCAGTCAACAATTAGATCAAAAGATTCAAGTTGTGGGAGTTTTATTTATAGATTCTTTTACTGAATATCATAATTAAGAATGAGCATAACAAACCTTTGTTTGCTGTTCTGTAGAGTAGAGAAAATATCGAATTTCATTCATATGTATAAACTCTAAATCCGTGAATGAGCTTACTGAAACACGCCATTGATAATCCTCTTTTTTCATTTACTTGAAAGCTGATAATACTACTTCTTTTCTTTTACCTCCAGGATATTATAAAGAGTTACGTTTTGCTTTTTTATAAAAACTTCTCTTTGAAATAAGTTTTAGTAAACAATAAACATAGTACAGTATAATAGATGGTAGGATCTGGACATGACATTATTGCTTTTTTAATTCCAATTTTGCTGATTGATTACGCTGTATTCGTAAACTTAAAATTTGCTACCAAAAATTAAAAAACTTTTTAACGTACTTTGTGGGGGTTTATAATTTTAAGCTTCGAATATTTTAAATGCTTATTATGTTTACTTTAATATCAATTTAAACATAACATGTATTATTTACTCCTAGCAGGATTATAAAATTAGCTACACTATCCTAGATAATTATATCAATTAAAACTTCTAGAAAAATTAGCTGCACGTTTTTGCAGGTTTATTTGTAATTTATAATTAATGGTTGATACGTAAAATTGAAAAAAACATATAATTGGAATCAATTACAGTAACAGTAATGAAAAATTGGTTCTTCTATCTATCTAGAGACTCGGGGTACAAATTTTCGAAAATTGAGATATTGGGTTTTTCATTAAAAAGAAAAGACTGCGTTTAAAAAGGTGATCTGGAAACCGAAAAACGGACAAAAATGCCACTTTTTGTTTTTAGTTTTTTTAAATAATTTTATGATTACATACATAATATGATCATTTATGTCAGTGTAATAATTTTTTTCCGCGTTTTATATTCATTGTACCAGCGTACGATTTACGTTCTTTACTTCAAAATACTGCGATTCACTTTATGTTTGATCGCTATGTATGATTATAATCTGTTAATCCTACAAGGGTCCTTGAAAATATTCCAGCTGTATATTAGTGTAGCTCACTTAATCAGTGTTTTATTGGAGTACCTCCTATTCCTTTGTCGCAACAGCATGTTCATTGGCAATGTAAATTGCTAAATTCTAGAATATTTGTATTTCAATACATTGTTCCTAAGTTATAATAATAATGATGATGATAAAATACAAAAGTATTTTCCATTAGTCGAAGAAATTCGAGAAATATGGCATCAAAAACTGTATAATCCCCATAATAATACCAGCAACTGGACTTATTCACTTAATTCATTAAAACTAAACCAGTACGCATGTAGAAATGTATTTATCAAGACGATACACTGAGTTCGTTGTGGTTTTGTATAGCTTTAAATTCATCATCGAACATATGAAAGACCTAAAAATTGATTAAATACATGGATGATCTCAAAATCTATGCAGCTTCTGAACATCAACTGAAACAACTTCGATAACTTTTTTATCATTTAGCACTGACATTCAAATGGAATGTAAAATTCATCCCAGTAGTCAAAGGTAAACATAACTTAGCGAAAGCATACCAACTTGAACAAGCCAAAAAAGATTAATTCCATGAACTACGAAGATGCATGCAGTCACCTAGAATAGAAAGTAAAAAGATAAAAGAAGAAAAATAAAATTAGTTCATACAGAACTGAATGCTATCAATACAATCAAGGCTGTTAACACATTTAGCTTCCTGCTGTTTCTTATTCCTTTGGTGTAATAAAATATAGTAATACTAAGTTGACTACCTGAACTGAACACATTCACAAGAAAACTTTTAATAAATAGAAGTATACCGTATGGACCGTTTCGAGATGTACCATAGACAACTTCCATGTAAAATTTTAAATTGTAGTTTCTATCTCTATTATGCATTTTAAAAACAGATTTTTTAAACAAAAGTTGTTCGGAATTTAATTCTGAATATTTTAAACGTAACATTTGGTACTAAACGTAATTTTTTATTGTTATTTTAGTTTTTTTTAAATAAAAAATTACATTTAGGCTTAAAATATTTAGAATTACATCCCGAACAACTTTTGTTTAAAAAACCTTTTTCTAAAATGCATAACAGAGAGAAACTACAATTTAAAATTTTACATGGGAGTTTCCTATGATGCGTCTCGAAACGGTCCACACGGTAGATTGCATCACGTTCATTTGTCTGTTGAGAGGATAGCGCTTGCAAAAAAAGACGGAAGAAGAGGAATTGCAGATCTTAGAAACACTTATCAGTTAGTAAACCTGAGAAAATATCTTTACAGAAAAGAAGACGAGCATCCTATTCATAGGGCAATAGTGGCAGCAGATACCAATTTGGCAGACAGGGATATTGAACCTAACAAGAACAAGAATTACATTACCAGCAGTAATGTAAATACGAATGCTTTAAATACCTGGTTTGTCAAAAGCAACTTGTTTGGTGAAACCGAAGGTTTTATGTGCTCTCTCTAATATCAGACAGTTACTACAAGAAATTACAAGAAATTTATTCAAAAAGACAGAAATGTAGCAACTGATATGTGTCGAATGTACAATACCAAGTCTGAAACTGTAGACCATCTCATAAAGTATAACATTTTTTATAGATATATGTACCTCGTAGGTTTTACACACCATGACAACGGAAAACAACAGGGAGGTAGGTATCAAAAAAAAAGAAAGAAAATGAAGCTCGGAAAGGGAATGACTAGCTACAAAGCAAACAGTTTTTCGCTCTTTTGAGGCAATTTAGCAAATGTAAAATAGGACTTGTTCACCACAGGTATGTGAATGTTTAAATCTCCGGTTTGAAAAGACTATCATATAATGTTGTTACAGATGCTTGATTTTGTCCTGTTGCTTGTTTTGTTTTGGTGATATAGTAGAATCATCATCTTAAGATGGTAACCACAAAATGCCGTTAGACCTAGTCGGTCAAGAGGTACAGTGAACGAAAAGGATCACCAATAAGAAGAAAGAGGAACGAACAGTGAAGCCTATTGTTTTTTTTATCTGCTTTGGTGTGCAGGAGGAAGATATAGTTTGTTTCGTCACTTACTGTTTATGTTCAACGTCTGTTCTGTTCTGTTCTGATGTTAATAGTAGTAACCAAGTATGCGTGTGCCCTTATGTTATATCACAAGCTCTTAGGGTGTAATGAGCCTTAAACCACTATAATTTTTTCAATCACTCGTTATCAATATTTTGCGTCCTTCTACAAGGTCATACCGAAAGATTACAGTACAGTCGTTCTCGACTTTAGGCGTATCATAAGTACACAGAGAACGAAAAAAGTTCCGAAATGGCCTCGTGAAGTCGTAATTTCTAAGCAGACCTCGGATATTTCTAAAAGTTTTATGAATCTTTTAGGACTAAACTTACTACATTTTGAAAGTAACAAAATTTTCATTATGTACAAGAGAGGTGAGAGCAACCCTATTTAAATTTACTCTTGTTCGAAAGACATTAAAAAAAGAAATGTTTGAGAGAAAACCGGAAGTCGCTATAACAATTTGTTCAAAAGTTATATCCAATTGATATTGTTTGGTTTAGGCTTATTCCTGACAATATCACTAAATTTGATTCACTACAGAAGTCAGAAAGTTTAAAAAATGTTGGACATGACAAACTCTAAAGAATAATAATTAATAATTTTTATTTTGATGGAAGGCTTTGCAAGTTTTAAAAAGTATTTCTCGGTTGCAGCCTTTATATTAAAAAAGCTTTCTTGGATCAAATTCACAACCTCAAAAGGGGATGGCTTTTCTCTTGCCTTAAGTATTGACTTACCCCATTCTTCAGGTTTTTTCCCTATTAAACTAAAATCCTGATCATTAGGTAATAAATAATAAATCCCTTACCGGAAAGATGTAGAGAATCCTATCAAAAAGTTTTAAAACATGGTCTAGAAAATACAAAAAATAGGCCATAACATAATTCTTATTTTGCCCCGGACAATCATCACTAGTGAAAACTAAGCGTCTGGAGGTAAACTCATGGTTATTTATGTATTGTAAGAGCATAGATGTCACATCATTACTTCCTTGTTTAGCTATACCTTTGTGGTAGGTGTAAATTGTCTCTTCCTTATTTCCCAAATTATGAATTCTAAAACACATAATATCGTACCATAACTGACGAGCATAAAATGCTGGATTACTTGGAATATAGGAAGAGGTAGATTCTGCATAAAATCAAATGTAAGGCATTCAATCTCGCCTGCTTCAGCCTTTGCTTTGTATCTCCTTTTTAACTCGAAGAATGCGTCTGCTTTTCTTAAATGCAATTCTCTTCCAGCTGTTAAGGTGGCAAGTTCCTCTTCACTTAGGTTTTCTTCATTTAACTTTTGTTTGTAAATATCGCACTGGGCACATGTGACTGAACGTGGAAAACTGAATCTTATATTGAACTCCTTCCTAAAGGTGAATCAGTGCACTTTGTACGGTATATTGATTTTATATTCAGAAACAAATAATGTATGCATTTCTTTGATTGTTAACACCTCGGGAAGGTAATACTTGTCTAGATTTTTACGCCGTTTTTTTCAAGATGGCGTGCTTGACTCAAAATGAGTATTTTTGGACTTGTGTTGTCTTCAGTTTTCCTCATAATATTTTCATGAAACTTGTAGTTAATGAATATTTTAAACATCATAATATATTTCTAAGGAAAATACCAAGAAATTTGCAACGTGTATTGTTGGCAACACAAAGAAATATTTACAGATTTGTATTATATATAAAGGACTGCTTAAATATTGGCTGCGCTTGGCTGAATGTTGGGCCAAGTCCGTTAAAGTTTAATTACTGCATATCTCGAATTTTTTATTTATAATTTATTTTTCCAAAGAGAGAATATTAAGAATATTTCTTATTACTTCCATAAATTTGTTTTAGTCTTTAATAACACCGTGGTGGTTCGGTTTCTTAAATACAGCTTATTATTTTAAATCCAACAATGGTCTGTCAAATATATTCATCTACAATAGAAAAGTAGGAACAGAAATAAATCTTTGAGAACATCTGAATGGGCTTTGTCGGTTTAAGAAAAGAGTAATTTGGCGTCTTAATTAGCTGTATTGATTTTTACGGAAAGCGAAACAGCTTTGCTTTAAAAAGAATAACACGGTGTATCCCAACATACATTTTATTTTTAATAAAACAACTCCTACGTTTTAGATATGCAATTAGCGCAAATTCTCTTAGTCCAATAAGTTGTTTTGCTTTTCTTAAAATCCTATTCACTTAACTTTTTTACGTATAGTAATAATTATTATGCTATAATAAATGATTCATATTATTCCGACTCTAGAAAACCTTGCTTCAAGGTTCTTCAAAGACCTAAATTATAGACTGCTCTGGTAGCTTATTTAGTCCAGTCAATAAATGCCCAAAAGCGGACTGTAGAGGACATGGAATGGGGGAGAATTCTTCTCTTGGGGAATGTGTTGGGGGTAGTCAGGAGGCAAAGATACTAAAAGTCTCCGCCCCTAGCCATGCCGTTTTAAGGGGAAGGGGGGTCAAAATGTCCCTGTTTTCGGTTTCTTGCTTATAGCTCGGAAACGGTGCGTCGTACGGTAAAAAGTACTCTGTACAAAATAAAAGCTAATTAAGTTTTCTACAAGGCTGTGTATATTTATTTCTTTTTCTATGCGTTATAGTTTCCAAGATATTCGCCAACAAAAATCGATAATTTTCAAAAAACTTTTTTTTGCTTTTTTTTGTCAAACTTGTCCTTCTAACTACTCAGCCTTATGCTTTACGGAAAAGTCGTCACACAGGAAGTTGTAGAGCATTAAGTCCCCTTTAGAAATATGTAATACAGCTCGACCAACCTCAGAAAAGCCCTGAGAGGGCGTGTACGAGGGAGCTACATGTTGACCAAGTACATTCAAATCCAAAAATCTTTCGGCGGAAAATTAAAATAAAACTAAACATCACCAATAACATGTAATGGATTTAGGACAACTCTTTGGTCAGTCAGGGTACTCGACTAAAATTAGGCTCCTGATTGGTCGACGTTGTTTATTATTAAAACTAGTTCGCATATTTTTCGGGGCGTTTCTAAAGTTGGTCGCGCTGTAGTTACTAATTTATCTTCTACAGGTCAGAAGTTAGAGCAATTTGAAGTTTTTGGATGCATTTCGTGATTTCTCAAAAAAAGTCAATGAATGCCTAAAAGGGAGTTCTAGAAGAATTTTTCTCTTGCAAAATATGTTGCGGGTAGTAAGGCAGCAAAGATACTAAAAGTCCCGCCCCTAGTCCTGCCGCTTTAGGGGGGGGTGGAAAGGTCCCTTTTGTTGGTTTTTCGCTTATAACTTGGAATATTTAATTGGCATTAAATATTATTAAACAGATATAAATTTTCTTCATTCAGAACAAAATTAGAATTCTCTTTTTCTTAATTGAGCAATGTAAGTTTTTGAAAATGGTTTTGGAAGTGTTTATGGAAGTTTGTTATTTTGTTTAATCCTTCTGACTCTTAGCAATTGTAAATTTGCAAGATCAGGCTTATATTCATTGTCTTTTCTTGTATTTAAATATCGGTATTTGTTCCGATGGAACAACATGGGTAGCGATCGTGGAAGGCCGCCCTTAGGTTTGGAAGGGTAGTTTTAGCCAGCATTAAGGCCCATCTTCCTCTTTCATCGCAGCATCAACGAGCGCACAAGTGCGATCACAACTAAGGCGACACTATTTCATTGTATATTAAATTTATTTATTTAACAGTATTTGTTGTAAAATAGCAAGACTTCAGTGTCTATTTAATTTTTATCTCTAAAAAAATTTTACAAATAGATTATACTGTCAATTAAAGTAATTTAACACCAATATCTTTAGTTAGTATCAAGTTATAAAATATCCCCTTATTATATATTCATAATTTATTTACATTGCTTTTCGTTTATGTAAAACGGAGGGGTTTATCTTTTATTTAATTTCTAATAAACAACAAGAATAAAGACTTTTTCTGCCGAGCATTCTGTATCATAGTGTAGCAAAGTGTGTAATGTCATTTTAAAATTTTGCGTACTCATACGAGTTCTGCCTTGAGTTTCGCTTTAAATGCATTCATTTAATATGAATCCATTGTTATATTTCGTTTTACAATATTTAATGAGCTATTTATATTGTTAACAGATATTTAGTTTAAGGTTTCTTTAAATATTGTTGTTACTGTACGTGACTTTTCGTAAAATTTAATCGTCTTACAGTCAGCTAAACATTTTTTACAGTTATCAGTTTGCTGAAACTCTGTTGATATTTCAGCATTTTATGTCTCCAAAAACGCCCGGTTTATACAAGAACCACGAGTGTTGGTAAATTTCCACGGTTTCTATGCCTGTCCATATTAACATCAATAATATAGTGTACAACCAGCTTCTTTATTAGGTCGAATTACTTCATGCTTCTGTGTTCTTCCGAGAGTTCTGTTTTGGTGTTGTGCTGGAAAATACATAGCAACGACGTCTTGTCGGATTAGTGTTAGAATTTGCGTGTGGTGGAAGTATTTCCCAACAAATATATCTTTATCTTATCGTACAAGTATCATATGGATACTTGATGGCTGTTTTGGTATTATAATGTCCGCTTTAACGGATTGCATAGTTGCGACAAGCTGGGTAGAAATTTATCGTTTCTCTTTAATGTTCAGGTAATGTAGTGTTATGACTTACGAAGTGTTTAGTTTTTTAATTTCTAGTAACAAAGAATTTCTAAATTTTGCTGATAATAATTTAAAAGTTCCATAAAGTTGATGTTTTACAAAGTTCATTTCAGTTATAAGAGCGAGATGCTGGAAATTATTGCATATTATGATATTTTTACTTCATGTTTTTTTATGTTATTTGTGGAGTCAATATAGTTCTTTCGAGTAAGTGGAGAGTGCATTTTAACATCAAGATACAATTTCAAGTTTGTATATACAGAGTGTTCATGGAGTGGACCCCTATATACAGGGTGTTCATCGATGTGGAGACAGGTCGACGAATTATATCGTTTTGTGTTACTGTTTCCTGTCGTTTTTTTGGTATTTTTTTAGGCCTTTTAGTTAAAATTTAATTTGTAGGTTTAGGTAAGAATAACAATCTTTTCTAAGTGCGTCAAATCACCCTCTAAATATTAATCAATTTGGTCGAAGTTTCAGAAATGTGTCTCTTTCATTATGTTAAAAAAATGGTAGGGTATCCCGTTGAAAACAAAAATTCTTTTTATTTTTTCTGCATCACCCTGCTCCTTACATTACATCTAATCAATCTATTTTCTGCATTAATATATTTTGTGTTTTTACCATTCTTCTCTCCTTTTAGCTATGAGGTTTCTCTGATCCTGATATCAACAAGAATTCAAGGAAGCCACGATGTTAAGAGCAGCGAACAGCAATGTTAATTTATCATAGTCTCTAACGAAAAACGTTAAAACTACATAAATAGAATTCGATTTGCTATGCAGAATCAATTATAATTATTGAAAAGATTGACTTGCCCCTATTAAATCACCGTTGTTATAAGTTGGATAAAATCTCATAATCATAATACACTAACAATTTCAAAATCTCATAACAGGTGGTTTATAATTAAATGTAATTGTTGAAAAATTGTTATGGGCATTCTTACTTTTGACATGTCAATATATTTATTATACTTTTCTAAAATGAGTTTAATAAAGTTTTAGAAATTTTTTGGTTACTTTTAATTATTTTCAGTATTACAAGCTTTCAAACAGGAAATAAAATACAAAAAGGTCAAAAAATGAAAACGTCTTAGGGTTCATCTTAATTTTTCTTATTCGAATCGCAAAATGGCGTTATTCACAATGCAGTGTCATTATTATTCGTATAAGGTGAATAGGGTAGTGGTGCCTAGATGAGAAAGCGACCGCTTCGGGCTCCGGCGGCTTGTAAGGCGCAATGTTATTGTTAGGAAACAATGCCTCAATGGTCCCCCAGAAGCAGATATTGCCACAAAACAGCACTAAAGTTTTGTTTCTCACACAGCGAATATGTACTTACGACTATGACACCTCAAACGGGACATTCGAATGTTTTATTAAAGCAAACGAGTTTCCACGTGAAAATTTTCCTTTTTAAATCAATATCCGTTTTAATCTCTTGAAGTCTTAAATTCAAACACTTCATGCATATTCAAGCAAAATTATCAAATTCATTATTAAAATGGAGATTTATATTAATTTGTCAAAATAAGTATGCTCTACATGTATACGTACTATGTAAAAAATACTCTGTATAAATACGATTTCACTTAACCACAAATATGTCGATATACTAATTCTACTAACTTATTTTTCCCTTTAATGTTTAATTTTATTTCTTGGCGAATGGAAACTTGAATTAAATACCTATATTTCCGTGCAGAAGCGGGAAAACTTAAAGGATGAAATTAATACCAACTTATAAGTGCAGGATCAGCAAAACTAAACTGAGTGCAAAACTAGACAATTAGGAAGCGTCGTAACGAGGAAGGGTAATTAAATACGTCAGTTATGGAGGATCAGACCGTAAAGTTGGTATTCTCAATTACTGCAAAGCTTTAAAAACATATAATTCTGAGTTTATGAAGGCAGTAGACTCAACGGGCCCAGATCGGTGCTACTAGAGACCGGCGGGAGCAATCGGGCCGCTGTTGTATTACTGTCTAATTCAATGCATTACTGGTGCCTTGTAACTGGTCCCTAGATGCCTATTGCTCCGGTTGGGCGTTGTGCAATTGTCCAACGCTATCGACGCCACACTAGGCGCCATCCGCTATCCTGCGACGCCAGGATACTTACATTTAACTCAATCGTCATAAATAACAACCCCGAGATACCTAAATTTCACTTAGATTGCTATCGGTTTTGTTTCAATTTGTTCGGGTGTTTTAAGCGACCTGAAGTATATCACAACAGAAATAAATGACCAACAAATACATTAAATTGTTTATTTGTACAAAATTCCACCCAAATATCTATAGAAGCTTATAGGTGAAAACGCGAGGAAAATGTTGTACCTAAACAGGTTCTACAGTTTCTTTCAGTTTTGTATTGTATTTGACAATAATGCTTTACGCTGTGTTTGTTTTTCTCTCTACAGGTGTCCATAAATTAAGAGATTTTCCTCTTTGATATTCACGTTGTCAATCTTTTTTGACGCAGAATATGGCTTTCGTTTCGATCTAATGGGGAGGTCTGTAGGTCGACTTTAGTTCATAACTCAAAAACTAAAGAAGATAGCAAAAAGGTTTAGCTTATATGGATAGCTTAAGAATGAAATCTTATGCGAAAAATAATTTCAAGGACACGCGACGACGCAGCGAGCGGGGGAAGCGGTCTCCACTTTTCCTGATTTTGGCACGCGTTAAAATCAGTACAGCTTCGAATAGGGATGCGATAGTACTTTTGAATTCGTTTAGTGGAGATCTATCTATGCTATAAAAAAATATTTGTGATCAGCTGTATATAATAACCCAAAAATAGTGATAATAGTAAAGAGTTTTTACCAAAATATCACAATGTCTAATTATTAGCAAAAAAAAAGTTCAACAAGCCTACCGACAATCTAGTCAGCATTTATTGAGACTAATTTCGATTAACCAAACATTTAGAATTAGCGATTATTTTGATCGATCGAGTATTTCGATTCATCGAGTATAATCGATAGTTTTGATTGACCTAGTATTTCAATTAATCGGTTACTTCATTTAATCGATTATTTCGATTAATTGATTAGTTTGATTGGCTGAGTATTTCGATTAATCGAGTAATTCGATTAAGGAATTGTCGTGATTAATCGATTATTTCGACTAAATTTATTTTCTAATTTTATTGCAAGTTAAAATGGACAGTACCGATTTTATTGAATACTCTTGGAATTATTCGACGGTCCATAACAGAACTGCAAGCACTAGATAAGGTAACTAAAGCAATCTTAACGACATCTAGAATGCATCATTCGAACGTCTTGTCAGAGAAAACATACCTCTCTCGATCTAAAAGACGAGAGAACTCTTAATTATCTATAAGCTGTGTATGTTTCAAACAAACAAACTTAAAAACTATTTTCTACTTCTAGACCACCCGCCAATAGCATACATACTTACGAGTGATAACAATTACACTCCTTTAAAGAATGGATAACAAACACCACAACAGCATGGGTCTGTGATACATCAAACCCATTATATAAAATATTCTGAAAAAAATGAACAGGGGGCAAGTATTGACTTTCATTATCCTCCACTGATGAGTCCAAACAAGGACGAAACGATCGTCTAGAGGTATGATACTCAATGCTTGCACGAATTTTTGAAACTTTTGTGGGAAGACAATATTAATTTTTGTCTTTATTTATTGATCCAATAAATCCCACTATAAGTTAGAACAACCTTTTATTTTATAATATTATTATTTTTATTCTAAGTTGGTACGAGAGTGTCATAAAATAATGTGGGCATACTCTCGACTTATTTAAGTTAATTTTTCTATATTTTTAAGTTTTTCTTCTTTAAAATCATCCTTTGTAGGAAAATGCAAATTTTGTTGTCCTCGGGAAATCCCCGAATGAAGTGCCCTTGAACAGTCCAATTTTAACATTTTTTTGAATATTTGTTGTTCTCCTGTTCAAAAGCTTTATTTGTGTTTGATAATTCTTAAGAAATTCTAATTTAATTTAAAAAAAGCAAAAACATTGATCCTAGATCATTGACTTTCTCTCCGGTTAAATGTGTATAATTTTAGTCATTTCACATTTTGGAATTTGGCGGATGGGTGGACACTTTTTCAAAGTTGCGTCAAGTGAAAATCCTGTCATTTACCATAGAAAAACCAGAATAATTTGAATTTCCTATTAATCTAAGCTAGGAATTCAACAGAGGTAATATCGTTCATAACCTCATAAAGGTGTGGTATACAATGGTACTGGATCAACAATCAAAATCTAGTAAATAGCATCGAATGTAGATCCTCATGGGAATGTGATAAAGCCAGGAAATACATATCTGTGAGTTAAACTTGTGTTTTGTTTCAACGTTTATTTTTTAAAATTTGTTCATACGATAAGGTGAGACTTTTGTTGTTATACTACGATTTGGTGACATTTATCGGTTTTTTAATGAATTAGTGGTTATTGTTAAAATCCACTTGTTTTAACAATTAAAGAATATTTAATATTGTAGATATCTATTTGTTTTATTGACAATTAGTTGCTATCGACGATATCCATTTGTTCAATGATTAAATATATTTAATATTATAAATATCTATTTTTTATTAATAATTAAGTTGCTATTATTGATGTTTATTAGTTTGTTAACCTAGTTGTTAATTAAACTAGGGTGACGTCACCACTATTTAGTTAGGATTATTTAAAATTAAAAAGGTTTTTCAATTGTGTTGAAGAGTGATCTTCCCTTTTTATTCGATTTTGTGCAGTTTGTGTGTTAATGATAAACACCACGTCTGTTTTGGAATTTTGAGTTTCCCTTCCAATTTAAACAAAAAAGCTCTGTCGTCCAACATATTTAAATTATCTATAAGTTGTCTATTGTTATTGTTAGTGTTTTTGTTGGGTTCAAGATAGAAGTTTATTAACAAACCTGTGGTTTATCAGAGTATTGGTAGATCCCAATTTAATTTTAAAACCATCTGACACCCACGACCCAAAGTGAGATGAGTCATCATTAGCTGGATTCCAATTCAATGTTTTCGAGCACGGAACTAATTTTACACATTTGCATTTTAAAGGCAGCTGAATATTTAATTATTGTTAATTTAAAGCAAAAATCTGCAGATAACCTTTGTTGCGGTAGCAAAAGAAAACAATAACGAAAACCACTCGATGTTAAAACCGAAAAACCAGAGAACGGCTTTCTTTCTCTTACCGAATTCATTTTAATTATTTAGTTTATAGTAAGTAGTGAGAGCGCAAAATCTTCCCACAGCACTTCTATTGAGCACCCGACCGCATGCCTATGCGCGCCAATTTACGTACGTTGTACCACCAAATCCGATTTTCAGGTACAAGAAGTGCTTTTTTGATAAAGAGAGCGTATTGCACGTTTTACATATTTTTACCTTTTCTTTGTGGCACTTAATGTTTCAAGTCAATAGGACCTACCGTTCCGGCACGAATGACAAAAATCCAAAAATAACCAAATCACAAGAGAGTTCAAAATTTCCTAGCCTCAAAGTTCTTTCTTCCATCCTAACCGAATTTTCAGAAGAAATGCACACAAAAATTTGGGAGAGCTACTGGCCGAATTTTAGCATTAATTATCCAAAAATAACGGCGCTGGAAGAAATGGAAAGGAAAGAGCACCCTCGCCCCAGGTTTCGAGTCTTTTGGAAAGATCCTGAATTACATTTACAGTAAAAAATCCTCTTTCCAGTTCAAAGGGTGTTCATGCCAGAGCCGTGTTTGCACAGTTTTCTGTTTTTTGCGTTTTCTACCTGGAAGGCTAGTAAGTATACTTCCCTAAGGTTTCAAAGAACTACTCCAGAAAGGTCCACAAGAAGACCAATTACATTTGCTTCTTCCAATTCACTCCAAAGACAGGCGCACGCCGCAGGTATCCACCTAAGCTTCTTGCACTGATCTATGCGTTTATGTTTTAGTTTTGTCCTTATGCTCTTTTTATGTGTATTAAAGTTTATTAATCTGGAATTACCCGTTTGATAAGTTATGATTATGATTCAAGGTAATACTGTATTTGTTCCTCGGGTAGTTTTTACTTAGTTCCTGCTTAAGCTGTTCTATTTCCTCATGAACTAGATCCAGATGGACTCTAACAGAATGCAGTTGCAACAAGACGGGACCCTTCCTCATTTCGGAATTAATGTTCGACAGTCTCTTGACAATAAGTACTTTCCCTTATCGATGGATAGGCAGAACGACCAACTCGCTCGCCGGATTTGAGTCGACTTGATTTTTTTCTGTGGGGCCATTTCAAAAGTAAAATTTATGTCGATATTGAAACTCTAAAGGGATACCTCTCTATTAAAAAAATTGAAGTGTTATTCGTTGCGCTTTTGTTTTTTAAAGAATACTTATTTGGTTTTGCCATGTAATGTAAAACTTAACACTAAACAATTTATATAGGCAACATTTTTTTCATAGAAGATAGAAAATTAAGTATCTGGACAATAAACAACAAAATGAACAATAAGCATTTGCCCATGTTTACTCATAGTTGTATAAATCTTTTGTCGTTAAAAGTTATTAAATTGATGATACTGTGTTATATTACTGATGAAAATCGTGAACATGATCGAACGTTCGATTTTAATTAATAAAAGTGTACTTTGCATATGACCAAAATCCCCAAGAACCTAAACTAACAAAAAATTAAATACGCTAGTACAACTTTTTTATTCATAGGTTATGTAGTTTCTGTACACATCTGCTGGTATAAATGTTAATTTAAATTGATGAATTTTATTTTGTGCATACTTTTACTAAGGTAAGATTAAGAATGCACGCTTCTACTAGTAAAAGTTTACATTGCTTATGAATACATTTACTGAGTTAACACATTTACCGCAACATATATTTTTAAGATAATTGATTCTATTGCAGAAACAAGATTTTGTGTTTCCCATAATCAATACCTTGAAGTATTTCGATTTTAGTTTACGTGAAGTTGCGTTCCAAATCTCATTAGTTTATCTTTTATAATTTAATAATTATAACCAAAAAAAACATTTTTGGCGCCTTCTTGTATTTTTCTTAGTAAGCATTTTAGAAAAACATCATTAGAACTTTTGTCTTAAATTGGCATCCAGAATATCCTGTATTATTTCTTTGGCTTTTAGGCATTAATAAAACTTCTTCTTTAGAATTAACTTTTTACTAAACTTTTAAAAGACAGCAGACTTTTTCGTCTTTGGTAATTTATAAAACGTTTAGTAAAAAATCCATTTGACGCATGTGCTCTCTTGCACCCAAAATTTGTTCTTGAATAGATTGTACTGTTGTTAATGTGATGCATTGTCTACATGAGTACACAGCCGAGAGCACCCATGTGGTGTACCGATCAATGCCCGATTTATATGCTGTCATACTTCCAACAGGGCAGTTGTGTGGTGAGGTCCAACACCAGGGGGTATAAGACGCCCTTCCGAGCAAGGCTGTGTTTTGTATAGTAGCAAGCACTGGGAGGTGCATTATATATACAAAATCTTACTATGCATTGCTATCGTACATCTCAATTTTGATATAAATTTAAGTACAAATAACAAAAACACAAGAAACTAGATCGAACACGTTAATATCTCCCCAATTGGTCCAAGCGGTTTAGTCAAGATTTCAACACGAACTTTGTGCAATGCAGTTTCAAATAAAATTGCAGCAAATAAAAGCGCGCACGTGATTCTTTTATTGCACCTGCGAATACTTTATAAGTACTAGAAGAAAAGCTTTGCTAGCCACTTTCATGTGAAATTTTTCAACTATTCACCAGAGAGCTTTTATAGCGGGAATAGGTTTAGAATGGCCGCATTTATAATCTTTTACCTCGACAAAAATAATTGTATTTAATAATTATAAGAAAATTTCAATTTAATTTTTTGTAAAATTAAATTGTAACGCAAGGCGCTGTGTACAGTGTGTCCAAGAAAAGGATGCACAGCATAGGGATCTTGGAAACGGTAAGAGATACAGGATCGGTTAAATGGGATGAAAGTTGGCTATTTATAGGACTTTAAATTTTATTTTAAAATAGTAGATTTCTCGATTTTCGTTATTATTTTTTATTTCCTTAATTTGAAGAGATATCGGAAAACTAAAACCACTTTTCCATTGCCACTTTTTGTTCTCTAATAAAATATGCTAACAGAATTCCTGTACAACGTTTCGGTTTCGAGTAATCATCATCAACCTCTTTTTTTTAAATAAGCGGAAAAACAATTGAAAACTGTTTTAAATAGCTCTTGTTGTCACGATTTTAATGATGTAAACGTGATAGGGTTATTTTGGTTTTGATTTTTTGTGTTGAACGCTGCTGTAATAATTACTGTTCATCTTCAAAGTTTTGGTTGAGCACATGATTTTTAACATAACCCCATAAGAAAAAAATCTAATCGTGTTAGATCAGCTGATCATGCAGGCCAGGGTACTGCAGATGCATTAATTTATAGCATAAGAAATCAAAATAACTTTATCATGTTTACATAATTAGAAATGTGACAACAATAGCTATCCCAAAACAATTTTTAATTGTCTTTTCGCCTATTTAAAAAAATGAGGTTAATAATGGTTACTCGAAACCGAAACGTTGTACAAGAATTTTGTTAGCGTATTTTAATAGAGAACAAAAAGTGGCAATGGAAAAGTGGTTTTAGTTTTCCGATATCTCGCCAAATAAAGGAAAGAAAAAATAATAACGAAAATTGAGAAATCTACTTTCTTTTAAATACAACAAAAAGGTCATATAAATAGCCAACTTTCATCCAAGATCCCCATGCTGTGCATCCTTATCTTGGACACACTGTATACGAGGTCTGTTCAAAAAGTATCGCGAATTTTGTGTTTTTTCAAAAATTATTTATTTATTCATGAATATCTATTTTGTCCCCTTCAAAGTAATCCCCGTCAGATATTATACACTTGTGCCAACGTTTTTTCCAATCCTCGAAGCACTTCAAAAAATCATTTTTTGTGATCTTGTTCAGCTCCTCCTTCGATGCCGTCTTTATCTCCTCAATCGTAGCGTAGCGTCGTCCTTTCATGGGCCTCTTCAGTTTCGGGAACAAAAAAAAGTCACAGGGGGCCAGGTCTGGGGAATACGGTGGCTGCAGCATCATTAGTGTGTTGTTTTTGGCCAAAAATTCGCGCACAAGCAACGATGTGTGAGCAGGGGCGTTATCATGGTGCAAAAACCAATTTTTGTTCTTTCACAAATCCCGGCGTTTCTGGCGGATTGCTTCGCGCAAATTGCGCATAACTTGCAGGTAATATTCCTTATTGACCGTTCTATCCTGCGGCAAGAACTCATGATGCACCACGCCCCTGCAATGGAAGAAAACTGTAAGCAAAACCAAAAGCACGCTCTTCGTTGTTCACATCTTCTCGGCCCTCTGAGAACATTTTGCACCACAGATAAACGGTGCTTCGGTCCAAGGTAGCTTCACCATATGCCACAGTCAACATTCTGAATGCGTCCGAGCACTTAATTTTGTTTTTCACACAAAATTTGATACAGATTCTTTGATCCATTTTTTGGAATAGGCAAAAATCGAAGCGAGCCAAAACACGTCCAAGCAAAACAGCTGTCAAAAATTAACTGAACATTCAAAATGGCCGAACTTGTCGGCATAAGTGAGGGACATGAGTACCAACATAACGTCACAAAAAATCGAAAATCGAATATACGTAACCCGCGGAAATTCAAAATTCGCGGCACTTTTTGAACAGACCTCGTATGTATAAATGTAGTTAAATAAAGAAAGGGTATAGTATGCAATGCGGCTGGATTAGAATTAAATTGTTTATAAATCTTACTATTCTGATTGCTAAAGGATAAGGAAAACTCACAACAATATAATACTAAATTGCTAAACAGCAAGTTTAAGCTGCCATCCAGCATTCAGAATAACTTAAATTATGGTACCTAGAAGTTAGTCTGCCAGTTGATTACGCTGTGAGAAACTTCAGTAGGTGATAAATACACAACCAAAAAGACGAAGTAATCTGAGATATGCTAACGATGATGGCTAACCCACTGTTTGTCGACTTAATGACTGGAATTGTACCTCATTTCCGAAATTCTTAGATATGTCTTTCCTTTTTCGAATTTAGCTGAAATATTATTTTTGGACCGTAGTATTTTCATTGCCTAAATCAAGAATGAATGCAATAGCAGTATTGTGTCAATTTTAAAACAGAGAACCGTGAACGGTCTTTTGCCATAACTGAATTAAAGTTAATAAGCGCAATGACAAGCGATTACAAGGCTAATAATTTTTACATGGCAAGTTCTCCCAGCAGACTATAAAATATTGTACTCGTCGTATTGTTTAACGATATACGCAACCAACTCAGTGGAAATTTGGCTGCATATTGCATAACTATTTGTATAACACAGAAGTTGCTTGACTCACCATTCGTTTTAGATGTGCAAAGCACAGGATTCTTGAAAAATTGTATATTTTCTGGAAAAATTAAAAGGCAACATAAAAACCCCTTGTGATGGTTAAAGTATGAAGTTTGAAGATATAATCGCATCTAGCTTGCCACTTTAGCTAACACGAGGAACTTTACATTTTTAATTTAATTAATCAATGTAATTCAGTAAAAAATAAGAAATTCGGTTACAAACAATATTAATATTACTTCTTAGTTTTACGGGCAATTGCAAAATATTTCAAGTTAGATTTGATTAATTTTGAATCAAAAACAATATTAAGAAACCTTTTGAAGTTTTCCTATTCTTGTCTCTTGTTGTAGGCAACAAATATCTGACCGGCATGAAAAACGCGCCATCTAATATTTTTACAAAAAGGATGGTTAATTACAATGTTAATTGTTAAGTTAATGGTATGTTATAGGGATTAATTATTATTTCTAGAGTTACTTCATATTAATAAACAGAAATTATTTTTAATAACAAACACTCTTAAACAAATTTATATCAAAAGGATCAATTATAAAAATTCTAAATTTTTAAAATAACGAGTAAAACACTTTTAGTACAACATACTAAATTAATATCGGAAATTATCCACAGGAGCCTGAATTATGGCAGCCATTCTCTTAGGCATGCTACTGGCTTGTCACCTTATGGTATAATAATAGTAATATTAAAAATAATTATTATAATATACTCTGTGAGTTTATTTTGTACCATACTTATAGGCAACACACCATACTTCCATAGATGGCTTTACGAAAAAATACACATAATTTAAAAAATTATTAAAGAGTAGGCTAACTTCTAAAAGAAGACATTCAAATTACGGTTCAATTATTTCTGTCATTGTTTGTGAAAATATTGTCCCAATTGGTCGCAATAATGTGTTGTAACGAAGAAAAAACACAGCTAGAAACAATTATGATTTAGCCGTGAGGCTGTACAGAGATCGCTACCCCAATAGAAGAAACTCAATATACATAATTACTACTTTCAGGCGGTTGGAAAGGAATTTAAAAGAACATGAAACTTGTATTTAACCAAAAGTTAGACCTTGACAAGCAACAGGAGAGATTAATGAAGTCACTGTATTGGCAGAAATTGCTGCGAATCCTACACATCCCCCATACAGCTATTGCAGGAACCTCACCTCACCGGCCGTAGCCTGAGGCACCATCTACAATTTTCTCCTCGTAGTATAGTCAGAGCTCAGTTTGCAACATTTTGATAGCAAATGTATTTCATCATTATTACCTCAGGTACGTTTACATCAGTACAGCGTAAACATGTTTCTCATTTGCATCATTGTAGGTTAGTTCAGTACGTAACCGAGGAAGATTAACGCCCAATCTATACGATTTTGTCGATTTATTTGAAGAGAATTAACACGAAACCAGAACTTTTTAAAGCTAGTAGTACTGTTTTCAGATGAAACTAGATTTAGTACTAACGCATAATTGTCATTATTATTTCCAAGAAAATCCTAATTGGATCAGGAAAGGTCACTTTCAACACGCTTTTTCCCTTAGGATTCAGTCTCACTGAACAATCGTGCGCGATCATGAACAAGCAATCAAATTTAAGAAATATGCCTTTTATACGTCGCTGTTCATGCTGCTTGCCATCGTCGCATTGAATAAATTGTTCTATTTTAGAACCTGTTAATTTTTGAATTTAATTTAAATTAAGTCTACTAGATTTAAATTGTTGAAATATCATTTAGAATGTTTTAAATTTCTTAAACAAAAAAAATAATATCTCTGAAAAGTGTGAGCAAATTTAAAAAACTTGAAGATCATTGTACACAGAATTCAATGGCAAATAATAATCTGCAAAGATATTTTGGGGTTGTCATTTACAAAAAAATATCGATGACGTCATTGGTCAAATAATGATGCTGTCATTAATTTGTGCACAATATTAAAACACGCCCAACAATTTAAATCGTTGCACCCCTTTTTTGTTTTTTCGAAATATTAATATTTTTCAAGTTATTTAATGTATTCCATACTTAATCAGCACGCTGTATACTATTAAGGTCTATTCATACACAACAGTGACGTGCCGTGCGGTGTTCGCTCAGTGTCGTGATTTTTTGCCGGTGGAAAATCGTTGCCGTAGTTTTAAGTGAGCGTGTTCATAATTTTCCGTCACAGTGTCGTAGTTGTCGATTCAGTATCAGTGTCGTAACCGTACCGTTCTTCTGAACGATATTTTTAAGTTTTCACTGACAGTCATCTTTGTGTTTTCTTTTTGATTTCTGTATTTATTTTCCAATGGATGACAAATAATTAATTGAAATGGTGCGTCATCACCTGTTCTATTTGATTTGTCTAACTCAAAACATTTGAAACGAAATTGGCAAGGAATAGAGGACTGCTGGCAAGTTTATTTAAAATAAAATTAATAATTTCATAAAATATTAATAAATTCTTTGTATAGTTCTCTTACATTCACGACTTCCTTTGTTGAATTCCCTCCTTAAAGAAGCAAGCTGTTGAGTGCAACTGCCTCATTCATATCGGCTCTAGGTTATCTCGTTTGCATACGAGAGTTGGACGAACACTTGATAATAAAATTGTGTAATACACAAGTTGATAATATTATATAGTCTACATTTTCTGGTTTTGAATGAATTCGTCTTTTGTAGATTCTGAATTTTTGACTCTGAATTCCAAAAACATTTTATACGATTCCCCTTGCTCTGCACAAACGATAATTAAAAATACGTTTCGGGATATCCAGCTGTCAAGTATTTTATCAAAGGAAATGCCTCGTCCCTCACAATTACGTAAGGAGCTTCATTTGTTGTACATGGTAGCAAAGCATTTTGTGGAATGGATAAAGCACCTCGTTCAAGCGCTTTTCCCAAATTAGATTTTGCGAGAATTCCCCCTTCGCTATTTTTACCGTATGAACCAACCTGTAGTTAGCATCAACAACACTACTGAGAAAGTTTTCTTATAGTTAAAAAATCGAGATCTACTGTTAGAAGGAGCTTGGATTGCTATATTGCCCCTAAGCAATTAGGGAAATTCCAAAGTTCGTAAAAGTCACATTTCTTCTGTAGGTTGGGGCAACATTTCTTCCACAAGTCGTTCTACAATGACTCTACATGTTTCGTTTACAATTTCATATACTGCAGAATGTCCAAGCCGGTAACTGAACGAAATTGTGGTCAACAAATTTCCCGTGGTTAAAAACCTAAAACAAAAGGATGCAATATGTATGACTTCATGATGATCTATTGAGTAACTATTTCTTTTACTTGTTAGGGACAGCATGTAAAACAAGGAGGGGCAATATTCGTGATATTTATATAAAATCAGTGAAGAAAATGGCAACAAAAACTGGACAAGCTGCAAAAAGAATCAAACCCTATAAATACTCAGATCAGTTGAACTTTCTTAACAAATTTTTTGATAAAAGGGAAACAAAAGGGAATATTGAAACTCAAGAGGATGAACAGGCAGATGAAATCCCAGACGACGACAAACCAGACCAAGTAGAAGCTATGAGCAACGACTCCACACTAAACTCACCTGAACCATAGGACATTAGAAGCGGCACCAACCTAATTCCGCCAAAATCAATTAACAAAAGAAAGCGGATAACACAAGAGTTTGCTTCATCCACATCAATGTAGTATTTTCTTTCGAAAAACGCGAAGCAAAGTTCTGCACCGCCAGCAACTCAACCAGTTGACGCTTTCTTGAATGGTATTGCCCTAACCTTAAAAACGTTGAATCCATATTTTTTGAACTTAGCAAAATCCGAAATTTTTACTGTAGTGCAAAAACATCAGCAACCACAAGAAGCATGCAGTTTATCTCAGGAACCAATGCCACCTAGTTTTGCGTGCACTTCCAGTGACTCAAATCCATCACCAAATGATCATCATTTGACATTATTATCATCAGCGTCCAGAGAACAACAAATTACTACACGACAATACTTGTCTTCATGTACCAGAAACGTCGAAAACCCTACTGCCCAAGACTATTTTCGATCATTCAATAAATACTGAATTACTTTATTTGTTTACGTTTGTGTATTTTATTCTAAATAAAACACATTTATCTTTATATTAATTATAATTAATTTATCTTTGGTATATAAACACACAACTGAGACAAACTGCTAAACGTTCCTTTGGTGGTATGGCTGCTTTCCAATGAGTGTCTTGTTTCTTCAAATATTTCTCTGTCTTGTTCAATAAAATATAAAACGCATTCGAAGATATTCAAAAAAATTTACACTCGTCATCTATTACTTCTTTATAAAGAACTTCCCCTTCTGTTGATCTTCTCGTCCATGCTTGATGTACCCACTTGCGGCGCTTTTTTGAATGTGTTTCTTCAAAAATCCATGACCAATTTACCAAGAGCACGGAAGAGACACTGACGTGTGTGAATACTTGTCACTGTGCCGTGTCGCATGTCACAGTCACGAAACGGTCACTGTGACGGTACGTCACTGTTGTGTGTGAATAGACCTTTATAGTATAGTAAAATTAAAGTGTTAAGTATTTAGAAAGTAAACCAGTTGCATAATGTATAATTGCAAATTTGTTATCTATACAGGGTGTCCGAAAAGTATGGAATATACTATATACCTCAGTAAGTATGCATTTTATGGAAAAATGTTTCATATAAAAGTTGTTTAGTATTTAGTTTTACATTACATGGCACTAGCAAATAACTATTTTTTAAAAAAACAAAAGCGCAACGAATAACGCTTTATTTTTTTTGAGGAAGGTATTCCTTTATTGCACTCATTTGATAGAGAATGTTTTTCTCTTTTCAATGATGTAAAACTTTAATACACTTGCATAAGTAAATTTTGATTAAAACGCAAAAATTGTTTGAAAGTTTATTTCAATATTCATCTGTTACGAATTGAAAATTTTGTATAACTACACTTTACAGTTCATAGAAGATGTTCAAAGTTTGGCAATGATAAAGTCGTCTTTTAGACTCGTTTATTACATTTTGAAGGGTTTCTGGTGTGATAGCTCTAATCTCTGTTTTTATACGGTCTTTTAGAGTTCCAATATCTTCCGGCATATCGACATAAATCTTACTTTTGAGATGGCCCCACAGAAAAAAAATCAAGTGGACTTAAATATGGCGAGCGAGCTGGCCGTCCTACTGCACCTCTTTTGCCTATCCATCGATAAGGGAAAGTATTGTCAAGAAACTGTCGGACATTCATTCCGAAACGGGGAGGAACCCTGTCTTGTTGCAACCATATTCTGTTATGGGGTACATCTGGATTTAGTTCATTAGGAAATAGAACAGCTAAAGCAGGACCTAAGTCAAATCTTAAAAAATTTAGATAAGCATTTGCTGTTAAAATAAGTTCTATAAAAAAAGGTTTCAAAATTAGGGTTCTCATAATTCCTGCCCATACATTGACTTTTTGCTGATATTGGGAGTGTCCTTCTCCATACCAGCCAGGATTTAGCGAAGACCAGTAGCGCTTTTTGCTTGTTAAAGATACCGTTCAAACAAAACGTTGCCTTATTTTACTTACAGTAGACTGAGAAATATGGTATTCGTTACTAAACAAATTGCAAATTTCTTCCTGTGTTCTCCTTCTGTCTCCATATCCCAGCATTATTAAAATTTCGATACGATGCCTTCCTGATACATGATCCATAGCAAGTCTTATTTTTTGTAACTTTGTTGTACTCACGTTAATCAAAATGTCTAAATTAATTAAATCAATAACTTTTCACTTTAGTTCGGTTATTAATTGACATTGCTACGACGTATTCAATTGTTGCAACAAACAAAAAGTGTATCACACCGACCATAATGTGACTAGATGATATTGAAAGTTTAAAAGACTGAATAAACTTTTAAGCGTTATTCAAACAATTTTCTGCATTTTAATCAAAATTTACTTAAGCAAGTGTATCCAAGTTTTACATCATTAAAAAGAGAAAAACATTCTCTATCAATTGAGTACAATAAAGGGATACCTTCCCATTAAAAAAAATTGAAGCGTTATCCGTCGCGCTTTTGTTTTTTTAAAAAATAGTTATTTGGTATTGTTCTGTGATGTACAACTAAACATTAAACAACTTTTATAGGAAACAGTTTTTCATAAAATGCATATTTACTGAGATATATAGGATAATACATACTTTTCGAACACACTGTATATTGTGAAATGTTATATTTGCGGAAATGTGATTCTTTGTTGCCTAGTTTGTAATTTGTTATATCTCAGCATGTTAAATTTGTGTATAAAAAAAATTGGAAATTAATAAAACAATAGTCAAAGTCATTGATTTGTCTTATGTTCAACAAGGGTAATGCCCTACTGCTCTACTGAAAATGTTTACACAGAAGTAATTATTAATGAAACGGAGGAATTTCCAAATGAAGGCTTAGCATCGAGAAGTGACACGCCATGTAGTAGCAAATCTCAAAAACGATAGCGTGACGATGAACTCAACTCTATAATATCGAACTATATCAAAAACAAAATGGCAAAAAACCAAGAAAATTCTGGTAAAAGCCAAAAAAGTAATAATGCAATACAATCTCTTTTAGATGGCTTGGTCCCAGTCAGAGCAATTGACTTTCAATAAAACATGTTTATTATTATATTTAATATGTATTATTACAATTAATTAAAAGAAACTTCATATTAATAATACATTTATTAGTTTGTTGTTGGTCTATTCTTTCCTCTTGGCAATGTACTGTACCAGCAGTGCAGAAATATTCAGTAAATTTATTTCAAACACTCCTGGCCAGATATGTTGATTGATTAGCACATTTGATGGTCTCCCGCAGCCCTCAATGGCTCAAAAGCACCTAAATTCGAATAAGATTGTGTAAAACTGCAGCAGCATTGACGATCTTATCTACCTTTGCAGGGTATACTAAAATAGGGGTGTGGAATATTCGAAACGTTGCTGCCAAAAACCCAAATGTGCACACTACCATTTGTCTTGCATACGATAGACGGTAATTAAATATTCGTTGGTTTCTATTATTATTTAAACCATGCCTGGGATATGGCTTCAGTAGATGTTGATGTAACCGAAATGCTTCATCTGCAATAAACGCGTACGGCAAAGGTTCTCCCCATTCAGTAACTGGTTCATTATCAGGAATCTCCAAGAAGCTGTCATTAAAAAGTGCTCCAAAATTTGAATGTCTAAATATCCTGCATTGCTATTTTTTCTATAGCTTCCAACGTCAATTATCGTAAAATTAGTTTGAATCAACAACAGCTAATAACACAATGGAATGATACATTTTATAGTTATAAAATAAAGAAGCTTGATTGACTGGCTTTTGGATCCTAATGTGTTTTCTATTTATCGCACCAAGGCAGTTAGGAAAGTCTCGCTTTGTTGTAAATTTTAAGTATGTGTCTTTCAGTTCATTATTGCTGGTAACATTTCGTTGACAATGGTAGCAATTGTTTTATTATTGTCATTAGTTTATCCCACAATATCTTTGACATTCTGATAGCCATAAAGTTTTTTACTAGCTGATAAAATTCTCGAAAGAAACAAATCTCGGTTAGTTTATGAATCGCGCTTGATCGTACTTGACTCAGTGGGACTATCTTAACAATTTTTAGTAGTTTCAATTTTTGGTTGCTTGTGCAGGTTCGCGCACGATTGATCAGTGAGACTGCGCCCTTAATGTTTGGTGTGAAATTCTTGGGTAATCTGAATAGAGAAAAGTATTTAGATTTCTTGGAAGATGTTTTACCTACTTTATTTGAAGAAATTCTAGAAGGCAGATAATGTGGTATCAAAATGATTAGGCTCTTGCCCATTACCATGTAAACATTAAGGGCAAGTTATGAAAATAGATTAATAAAAGGAGGTGTATTGCATGCTGAGCCATCTCGTAAACCTGATCTTAGGCCTCTGGACCTTTTCCTTTGACGTAAAGTGAAAAATGAGTGTATAAAAACCAGTTAAGAGTCTGGATGATCTTCGCACAAAAACAGTCATTCATTGCCAAGTTATGTCCAACGTATTCATGTTTACCGGCTGCAGAAGAAGATTTAGGTTCGATTGCACCCTAGGCCTATTTTGATATGGCGCCTTTTTTGTTTTTTAAAGGTGTATATAAAACATACGTAAACGCCAATAAAGCTTCAGGTAACATCTTCTTCTATAAGTGCTTATTGCAAATCTGCAAAAAGAAAATTTCTCCTCGGCTTAGTTTTCTTGTACAAGTGGTCAGAAGTTAACATCTTTAACACTAAATAAACTAAAATCAAATAATCGAATCCAAATGAAGCTACTACAAATTGAACAAATGAATCTGCTGAAACAATAATTACACTTGATAAAGCACAGAACTGTCATATTTCTCTTTTTGAAGATGCTGTTAAAGATTGAATTCTTACCAAAATATAGATATGACAAACAGGCAAGTCTTGGTTGTACTGATAAATCCGATGAAGTTTCAAGTTTTGACAATTTTATGGTCCATTATCACTGGAATAAAATTGATAAAAAAATTGAGGGTGGCTGTTATCTAAAGCTTTATTGACATTTACGGGACACCCTGTATAATAATAAAAATATAAAAAACAATTGTTGTGGCAAAAGACAAAGAGTTGAGAAAAATCGATTTAGTTTCTTTTTATTTTTATAATTCCCAAAATTTTCATTGCTCAATTAATATTTTTTTTATTTCAATAATTAGGTACTTAACCATGTTAAGGTATAACTCTCCGGTGGAAAAAATAATATTTTTGAAACATTTCTAAAATTTTTTGAGAGTCACCGAGAAACTCCCATGAATTTCGAATTTTTATCGTCTCTCAGATTTTGTCGTTCCTCCACTTTTACCGCGTCTCAAATTTTGGCACCCCTCAAATCTTGCCGCCCTAGGCCCGGGCCTAAGTCTAAATCCATCACTGACCGGCTACATAATCTTAGTAAAGGAAATTCAAAATTATCAATCTAAAAAATTCATATAAACATTCTAATTCAAATTTACAACCTAACAACAAAAATTTATCTTGTTGTTGTATTTTTGACTATGAGTTTGGTGGCGTAGGCGTTGTTTTTCCCCAATGGCCCTTCTTTTCCGTCTCGTTGTGGTTTCCGCTGGTTTTTCTTTTGAAAAGTTTATAATGTAGTATTACAACAGTCACAGTCAGTTACTAAGCAAGGTTCCATTAGTCGCCTTTTATGACAGGCAGGGACAGCCGTGATCACATTGTACTCCGGAATCCACATGGGATACATTCAGTTATTAACCAGCGCAATGGTAAATTGAATTTTGTAAAATCCTCTATCGCATCTTGTACAAAATTTAAAATACATAGTTTGAAAATGTGCATCACTAAAATTTGTTGATATCCCGAATTAAATACTGATTTAAATGTAGAGATTGACTGAAAGACCCACAACCTATTACTAAAGATATATTTAATTAGACAAGTTACGTACCAATTTAACTACTTTCTGGTAATATATGTTGTTTTGTTATAGGGTAAATATGAAAATCTAGTTCCAATGGGAATATTATTTTAATTTAAATATTGTGATTATTTTATTTATGACTTTTATCAAAGGGATCGAAGTTAAGGTCTACGGTAATACTGATTGGTTGTTTTCATGTTTCATATGAAATATTTATAATTACTCTCGATAACATTAAACAAGTAAAGCTTTTCGTCTCTAATTTTAATGTAAACAATGAATAAACGAAGAGAGATTACATTGTGCGGTCGATAACATCTAAGACATTTTCTATCACTAATCTCATACCTTTTGAGGTTATTCTTTGAAATAATACTTAACCACCAATACAGGTACTTTTTTTGTATTACGATCTTTTTGTCAATAGGTGTAGCTTACATTTGCAAAACTCTTGCAGTGTAAGCTCCTCTGTGTATTCAGAACATTTCGGAGTCTCACCTAAGGCGTTGAATAATTGAAGACCTCATATCTGGAGATTGTGTGCGCTCATTCTAGTTCACGCATGAGTCTGCAATCAACACGTGCACGGTCCCACAAATCATCCTGTGTATTCAACATGAATCATGTAAACTTTACTACTTTTCCACTTTTACCTTATATTTGTTCTCCTTCTTCATGCTCTTTTGATTTGCTCTCCACGTAGGAGTTTCCCTTTTTGTTCGAAATAATCGCAGAATGGTTAAATAATGTGCCATCTACTTGAACAACTACAAATTGTGCTAAGGCTTGATTTATTGCTCGTTTAAGAAGTTCTGAGGAACTTGGTATTTGTTCGATATTTAACTCGTTGACGTTATTCATTCCTTCTCGATCTACCTTTTTGAATTTCGTTAACAACAAACGTACCAATAGGAGCTATTTTTCGTTCTATTCGTTTTTGTTTACTCGTTGCATGCATCAAAATACAGAACGTTCGATTAAATATCACATTATTCTACGCGTATAGACACATTTAGTATTGTAAAAGTACTTTTGTAACTTCACAAGAAAAGAAGAATTATACACATTTGGCATACAAAAGATCAGTTTTAATATTCGACGACCTACACTTCGATTTTATTCAGATTACTTACAGGTGCATTCTGTGTAAGCAAACAACTCTTTCCGTCTAGAAACGTCCTAAGTGCAATAATTGGATATTAAAAATTTAATATTGACACCTGTATGGTGCATGACCCAATTCTACACCCTGTATATAAAGTTTCAAGAAATTAATTGAATGTGCGTCAAGACGTTAATGTTTTTTTCTTTCTAAAAAAGGAATTATTTGATTCAATACTTAGTAAAAACGCATATTTAAGCGTTACAGTTTCCTTGTTACAATACAAAATATTAAATTATGCTTTATGTCAAAATTAAGTTATAACATTTTCTTGCTCCACTTTTAATGAATGAACTTGAATTTTGGGGATTAACACCTACACGATTAGCTCCAGGGTATCAATAAAATTATTGCAATTTCTTCGATGATAATGGTATTAAAAATATTGTCATACCTTATAATGACGTGTCAGCTATCAACTTTTAAGAAGTATTATAATTCATAAACATAACGTAAACGTGAACAGCACATTTGAGGGAGTAAAAACATTAAGTGCAGCAGATTTCTTAGGGTGTTTGTTATGAACTGGCAGTGGGTATCTCCGGCCTTAAGCTCTTTTCACGTAAGCTGCTTTCTAAAAGCAGACTTGTAACACACTTTTTATAAGACCAAAGTGCTGTTTCAATTAGGCAATTTTAATTAAGTAATTATTTAGCTTTGCCATGTATCAACGTGTATAAAAGCCCACACGCTGTGCTAAAATGAATAATATGGTATCAGTAGTAGGTACAAAACTCTAGCTGAGAATAAAAGCATTCAAATACTTCAGGCTTAAGCAGTGAGAACTAAAAACAATTAGAAAAATGCTTCGAACAAATACGTTTTTATGAAAACAAGTTTAATATTAATTTAAAGTGGGTAGGCATAGAGAGCATTTAAGTTGTGAATATGAATGGCAAACAAACATGAATTTTTTATATTGAGATTCTCTGAATTAAATATGATTTGTAGGATTTTACAGAGTGTAACTACTTACAAATACTTAGCAGGTGGATTCTCCGACAAAAAGCAACTCTACTTTATTATAGAATTCTTTACCTTAAAGTAAACCGCTTTCGAGATACAGAGTGTCAAAGATTAATTTAAAATGGTTTGTTTTCCGGTATCTCTAAAACATAGGTATCGGAATGAAAGTTTCTACATGTTTATTACTGTCAAAAGGATACTATTCTACATTCTACAACTGTAAATCGGGATCTAGAATAGAGCGATTTAACTACTCTTTGCTTAGTACCGAGCTGGTATAGTCCATCGTCTATTTTATTTATGACAATAGCTAGAATATCTCGAGCATCACCACGTCCCCTATCAACTTCTGGCATTGGAATCCTTACAGTTGTACCGACAGATACCTATGGAAAGTTTTTGTAATTATGTTTCAACATTCTTTCTGCTTGTTGTTCCAAGTTTTATTTTGCAGAAAGCCGATTTACCGTTGCTACTATAGTTTTTGAGCATATAAGACATACAATCTGAGACCCATGACCCTCGTCATTATTTGATTTTTCTGGCACAGCACAGATGAAATGAATAGTTTGGTTGCATCCTCTGCAAGTCTGAGTTTCACTTGTCTCTTTGAAATGTACCCAACCTAAAGTATTTGATGGCTCGTTAACTATAGCTCACGTGACTCGGACGTTTTAGAAGTTACATCCTGAGCAGGTATTATCTTGACTGGTATTATTGCTAATAACTCTCTCCACATCTTTTTCACTCTTAAGATTTTGCGCAACTTTGTTTGGTAATGTAATGCCTACTTTTATCTTACATCCAAAAAGACCCTCGTAAGGTGTTTGATTCCAGAATGAAAAGCTCTATTTTTCATCAGCTGTACAAAGTTTAAACCTTCGTTCCAGTGTCCAGTAGTATTATCTTACAGCCATGTAGTCAACATGTTTTTAATACTTTGGTTCGCCCTTTCAACACTACCTTGGTACTGAGAGTGCCTTGGTTTGCCATGCACAATAGTCAATGAAGGCCAGCATTGCTTTAAATTATAAATAATCTGATTTGCAGATTCCCTGCCATTATCTGATTGGACTATAGCAATTGTGAGAATACCATAACGTTTCACTAACCAATAATTCCTCGGAACTTTTTTGAGGTCAATTTCGCATTATTAACATTATTAACATTATACTGTATACTGCTCAGCATCAATATAAACACAATTCTTTGTTTATTTCTTTTCAAATATATTGTTGCGGTTATTTCATATATTGCCGGTTATTAAATCGGCATTCTATACAACATCTAGGAAATGCCTGTATTATGATTTAGTTCATACAACGCCTGCTGATTTTAGAAATTCTACATAATACTTAGCAATTCTATACAATGTTGAATTACATACTTTGCCGGTAACATAAATAAGAAGCCACATAATATACTATAAAAATAATGTACAAGAGCCAAGTACAAGTACGCATTTAAGAAAACATTGGTAAAACACTGTTTAACAGCGGATGGGAGGTTCTAAAACCAATCTACACACCTACCTTAAGAACATATGTGGCCATTCACACTGGAAAAAATCTTGGGCATATATCATAAAGTCCGTAGTATAAAATATTAAAAATCACTTTATAATATAAACATAATACAAATTCCTAATTAAAATAATTTTTAAAACTCTGTACCTTCAACTAATAAGATTTCATAGCTTTCGCTGTGATTATTTGCACTGCACGGTTTACATTACATTAACCGTTTTGCTGTTAACTCTACTCGAAAAAGTTAGAAAACTGACAATGTGGACTTCATAGAGCGATATGTGGACTGCGTCACTTTTACGGGACTACGAGGTTACCGATCGTGTAGCACGAGATAATAATTTTCAAATCTGGACCTACTTCGACGGTGCTCCAGAAGGAAAGTGGGAAAATTCACGCTAAACGCAAAAGTTAGAAAACTGACCATATAAGTTTCATAGAGCAATGTGTGGACTACATCACCCATAAGAGACTTTGAGGTTACCGACTGTGTAGTTCGAGATAATAATTTTGGAATATAATGTTATAAGGTTTTTCGCTATTGTGATCATTCATATTTGTACGAGTATTAGGTTGCTTTACCTTTCGTACTAATGATAGTAGCTTAGTTAAACCGTTTCTTTTTATTGTTCGATTTGGGTTTGTCTATATAAAGTGATTTTCCACGTTTTATAAAGTATTACGGAATTTATGGTATATGCTCAAGGTTTCTCTCCACTGTGAATTTACAGATACGTTTGTAGATTGGTTTTAGAATCACCGATCCGCTATGAAACAGCGTTTTACTGCTGTTTTTTAGATAACTACTTACACTTGGCTCTCCTACATTATTTTTATAGTATATTATGTGGCTTCTTATTTGTGTAATACGAGGGTCGTTTGAAAAGTCCGTGCAAAAATAAAAACTACTTAGTTGTTTGGGGTAAACCTTTTTTATTTTTCAACATAGTCTCCTTTTAGGCTTATACACTTCGTCCAACGCTGCTCTAGTTTGTTGATCCCTTCTGAATAATAGGATTTGTCCAAGTCTAAAAAATAGCCATTCGTTTCTGCAATCACCTCCTCGTTTGAATAAAATCGTTTTCCCGCCAGATATTTCTTCAAATTGGGGAACAAATAGTAGTCCGAGGGAGCCAAGTCTGGAGAATAGGGGGGATGTGAAATGAGTTGGAACCCTATTTCCATTAATTTTGCGATCACAACTGCTGAGGCGTGAGCTGGTGCGTTGTCGTGATGGAAAAGGACTTTTTTATGGGCCAATCGTGGGCGTTTTTCTTGCAGCTCGGTTTTTAAACGGTCTAATAACGATGAATAATATGCACCTGTAATAGTTTTACCCTTTTCCAGATAGTCGATGAGGATTATTCCTTGCCAACAGGGCGTCCAGAACGTTCAGCGTCACTTGTGCCCATATGGCCACTCCGAAAATTTTAAAACCACTTATAAACTGTTCTAATTGAAGGTGCAGAGTCACCATAATGTTTATCAAGCTTCTCTTTAGTCTCCTGAGGCGTTTTGCCTTTCATAAAGTAATGTTTAAGCAACACACGAAATTCTTTTTCGTCCATTTTTTGAAAATCACTCGACTTTCTCGATTCAAACGAATGCCAAACACAAAGAAATAGACCGATCTGGCTGAAACTTGGTGTGTGTTCTTCCAAGAGATGCTACTAACTAAATATAATCTCGATATGTGCCAGTAGTGCCATCTCTCTGACTTTGCACGGACTTTTCAAACGGCCCTCGTATATAGATAAGTTGGAATAATGCTGAAGAGTAACGAATTGCATTTATTCTTACCTTACGACAAAAAAAAAGAATCATCGAAATAAGAAAACAGTGATTTAACTTGTATCAACTCTTTGTTTACGAGGCTAGATTACTTTTGTAGGCGTTGTCTGCTCATTCGTAACCTTAAATATTAAAATTAAATTATCGGGTTTGTATCAACATCAAAAGTAAATTTTTGATGGTAAAATACGTTTCTTTTTTTGCGATAAACTTAGTTGAAGTAAGCTTCAATTATGTCTATTCTTGTTTAAGCATTTAACAATAATAAAAATGTAATCACAAAACGATTTCTTATTATTTTATTTTATGTGTGACCAGTAAGTGATTCAGAGGTTCTCAATTCATTGGCACTGAATCTCAACACTTCTTAGCGTGAAAACGAAACCAAACACAGAAACTAAAAAATTCGACCTCCTTAAACATCCCCAAGACTATGATCAAAGGTTTGTAAAACACCCTGTATACCTACATAGCAAATAATTTGAAAATACGTGTGAATGTGTATGTATAATTAAATCAGACACACTCGTATTGGAGTTATTAAAATAATTAATAGTTAAAGACACACTCGACTCCACAATTTCATAATATGTGAGACGAACCTGCTTCGACCTTTCTTGGTCTCATCAGTAGGAGATAACGTTTTACAGTTCTTTTATACTTCATGCTGCCCTATATAGCATAGAACTCCATTAATAAAACGCAGAGCGTGAAGCTTTTGCGGCGACATCCATTACTTGTCACCAACAAACACACAAGGTGCATAACAAAGAATCTAAAAATGCATGTGCATTAAATTAGACCCTATATATATTATTGGTTCAACACTGAAACGGATACCAAAAATTACTCGAAACCGCTTCCGTAATATAAAGAGGAGAGTAGAATAACATACCTTTCACCTAACTTTTAAGCCGCAGTCAAATCGACTAAATAATCTTAAATGGGAATCCCTCACTTGAGATACCTCGTTAGAAGAGGAAAAAAATAAAATCAAAATCAAAATCGGCTTACTTTATCCAAAGTTTTAGCGCCGTCTATAAATCGCGTTATCCAAGTAAATAAAACACATTTCAACTGTTTTAACGTGTATTTTGGATACAAAACAAATGAAAGCAAACATTTCTAAATAAATAATGTAAATTGTACTATTATTAGAAGGTCAAAACAGTTAGCAGGAACAACACGTAACAGACAATTTTTAAAGATGGCATATAATGCAGAAATTTGCTTTTAAATACTATTATTCAATAAGAAATATTTACATTCATCTGTTCTAGACACGAAATATGCATTAAAGCAATTGGAATGTATTTATTTACTCCAATAACGCGATTTATATTCAGCACTAAAACGAGATGTTTTGTGCTATAGCTTTGGATCAAGTAGACCTATGTGAATATTGTTTTCACTAAAAGATTGCTATTTATTATTCCCTTTCTAACAAGGTATCGCAAAGGGAGTTTCCATTTAGGAATGTTTGGTCGAGGTGGTTGGAACTTAGAGTTTAGGTAAAAGAGCTTAACTTATGGTACATCATTTTGTCTCCCCCTCCATATTACTGAAGCAGTTTCAGGTGATTCTTGATATCTTTTCTAGTTTTATATAGACCATTGCAACTTTTCAAACTGACACCCTGTATAATTTTTAGTTATTTAAAATTTAAAAACTATCGAATTTGTTTAAATATATAAAACAATTACGAAGTTTTTCAACTGTTTTGTGATGATTTGTATATCCCACTTAACATGTGATTCTAAATATATTGCCAGATATATAATGTTTGTAGTTAAAATAATATTTATATTTAACTGACTTGCATTTATGTCATTGCAGTTTGGAAGCTTTTATACAGTGTGAAGCTAAAGTCTTAACTTTTTCATATGAAGTAAAAAAGAAAAACGCTCGAGCAAGTGGATATTTTTATTTAATCAAGTCATACTTTGATGGAAAAATTTCATACCTTCGATTTTTCTAAATTGTAAAGGGGGTCGAGTAAAACCTCATCTAAAAGAAATCAAAATGATCTATTAAACGGTGTACAAAAATTAAAATTTGGTTAAGCAGTTTATGAGAAATTTCAGAATAAACTTAAAGATACATCTGTCTTAAATAACGAATTTAATAAAAATAATAAACGTTGTTTTAATGCAAAAAATGTTTAAAATGTTTTGATTGCTTCTTGACAAAAATGAAGTCCATTTTTTGTTACCTTTCTAACCTTTTGTAGATCAATTCTAGCACATGCTTTGTCAATGGCCACCAAGATCACCATATTTCACTTTCTTGGATAAGAAATAGAGTTTCACCTTTTCAAGAAGTAGACTGGGAACATTTTGAACATCTTTTGCGTTAAAGCATGTTTAATTTTTATTGAATTCGTTATTTAAGGCAGATATATCTTAAAGTTTATTTTAGAATTTCTCAAAAATTGCTTATCCAAATCTCAATTTCTGTACACCGTTAAAGAGATGATTTTAAGTTTTCTCAAATGAGGTATCACTTGACCTCCTTTGCAATTTAAAAGAATTGAAGCGGTAGCTATCACGTGGAGGGGGTTGAAACTGCGGATGGAATCTTCACAGCAAAGTATATCTTGATTAATATAAAAAACCGACCTGTGAGAGACCTTTCTTTTTTACTTCATACAAAAAGGTTAAGGTGGTGGGGGGAGAAGTGTAAGACATTAGCTTTTTTTCTATAAGTATGATTCAAGAAGATTATTACTTATTAGCGTTACTTTTCATCTTAATTTATTTAGTTTCTGCAATAGAATTTTATAAATTATAACTAACAGTGTCAAACGCTTTCGCAAGGTACTGTTACTTGGGAATGCATTTTTTTCTGTATCAAACTATATTTCTTACAATGTTTTGCCTTGCCTTATACAGTGTGTCCCTGGCTCGACTCCAGAATAGGTGTAACGAGTCAAAAACTTCATTCTTGGAAAAAAATGCATTTTTTATAAAAGTTCCTGCTTGTTTAGAAATTAACGGGTACCAAGTTAATGCAGTGATATCAAAATGTAATTTTGAGGAAGAGGGCTTTTTTTTAATGTTTTAGCCGCTTGCTATGATCTCCCGTTACTTTCTTAATGACAAAAAGCATTTTACTATTATTGGAACTAATCGCATGACTGGTGTTTGATGTAAACAAGTGTTGGGGGTTTCTTGGTGGGCTCCCTTCCACCATAGAGGGGTTTTGATTATCCATATCAAAAAAATTTAAATTCGCCACAAACCAGAGCAGACGCCAGGGCTACTCAAGAAATATAGCTACCCGTTGTGGAAATACACAGTACACCACGTAGGATCAATACATTCCAAGTGGTCCAAACCAAGTTACTCGACTATTTAAAAAAAGATAATATTGTTACTGTTATTTGCCTCAAGAATGGATAGCCAAATACACATGGTATTTTATTTTTATACTTGACCGTTTAGAAATGACGGCTATTTTTATTCCTCGGTGCACGCTTATTTTTGCGTTTGCAGACATCTACGGAACATTAAATTTCCTGACTGCTTAATCATAGGCATTTAAAATAAAAATTATTGTTTTCTTTACACCTTGATCTATTTTTCTTGCCTCTTTCATTCAAGCCCTAAATTATCACTTAATATGTGCAAGTTGCTCTTGACATTTGGTGACACAATTTAAAAAAACGCACCTTTGAAGGAGTGCTTTTTTATGGAAGGGATGCAATATAAACGTTTGGTACATATCACAAAGCACGATGCTGAAAAAGAAAGAAGCTCGGATTTTGCTTCTTTTATTTTTTATACAGTTGCAAAGAGTCGCAATTTTCAGATTTGGCCTAACTTTAAGGCATAATATCTCTGGTGAGAGACCAGATAAGAATTTGATTTTTTTGGATATTGTGGTCTTGATTAAATGTTGAATTATATACAATAGAAATAAAAAAAATGAAATGGAATTAGATTCAGGTGGGATAGATACTAGCCGCCTGTTCTATGTGGCAAGAGTGTCATGTTCTTGAAGGCTTGGAGTTTTACAATCTAGTAGTTAAGTGGTCTTCAAACCTATTTGATTCTGATGTGAAGTAGATGAACTAGAGACAGAAATGTATTTAATTGAATCAATACATTTCTGTCTCTAGTTCACGAACGGTTGGGCCGATTTTAATTTTTTTTTATGTAAAACATTGAAAATTGTATACCCTTTAAAATGATATATAACACATGGGGTAGTGCCATGTAAAATTTTTCGGTGGGGGTGTTTGGCAGGAGGGGGAAAAATTCCCAACTGATTAGAATAGGTTATTAAATGTCCCTCTCTAAAACAAAATCGACGTGTTTCAGCGATTTTTGATAATCTTACTAATTAAAGAGTTACTCAAGGTGGGAAGTTTTCAAAAGCCCTGTATAGAATTAGACATTTGAAAGCGTTTAGAACAAAAAGGGAAATAATAACCTTGACAAGATAATAATATTTAATTATTTTTTTATTGTTGAAATTAAACAAAAGAGTGACCACCATTCACATCGAGAAGCTACTCCTAAGGTAATATTTCTACTTGTTTTTACAGATCAATTTTAATTTTAACTTTGTTGTTCTGTTTTTTTCTTTTTCCCAGGCTAGCTTAATTACTACGTTCCCCAAACAGATATAAAATGGTAAACCGGAATGCAAATTTACACTACGTTAACATTTCATCGATACAACACTATCAATAAACTACTGTAACCGATGTTAAGGCAAGTACCTTGATTATTCAAATAATCACATATTATTCAAGTAGCCTAATTAAATTTTGCTTACAAAATAACTTACTCTTATAATAATTTTTTTTACAAAGCTAACTGATCGAACTTAACTGATATTTAGATTTTCGATGGAGTAAGCTGGGATTTCCAAGACCAATACCCACTTCGCTTCCAAAACCAGAAGTCAAGGAATCACTATTATTCCTCTCCCTATTATCTGTTACTAGGCCCGACGAAAGGAGGAGAGAGGCGGTAAAAATTACCAGGGCCCGGCGGCCTTAAAGGGGCCCGGAAGCTGACTGATCTTTTTAAATATTCAGGATAACTTAAAAAATTAGCAAAATCAAGATTTTTTTTTCTTTTCTGAATTTTTCTCTTACAATAACTGGTGAACATTGTAGAATGAATGAATTTCGAAGAAAACTTGCCTACAACACAGATTTGGTAATTTCAGAATTTATTACCTGTCTATAATTCTAATGTTATAATATAAAATATATATATAATAGTCCTTTATTTTTTTTATTTAGTTTTAGTAGAGCCAAGGCCAAATGAGCTAATTTGCCGATATGCATGTGTACAGTCGTGTGTAGAAAAAAGCGGAACAAGCAATTTTTTGCAGTACTATCTGTTCCTGTTGAGGGGGGGGCGAAGAATAACTTTCACCGGGGCCGGAACTCCCTCTCGGCGGCCCTGTCTGTTACCACCCCTATCCGTTTTTTCTATGTGTCCAATAAAAACAAAACAGGAAACAGAGGGTTTGGAAATTTAGAAAAAAAAACCAACCCATAAGAAGAGAAGACTTTCCTATTAGATAAACATTATACAAAGTGTTTCTGGGTTCACTTGGCTATGGAATTTAATTTTGATGTGGCGTTTTGTTGATTTATTTCAACAACTAACACGTATTTATTTTCTATCATTTGTCAATTGCAAATGTCATTGTCCTGCATTTAGTAGCAATTTAGTTAATCTTGTGCTGAAATTTATTGTACGTATTGTTGCACATTTTGTCTCTCTAATTACGCTTATTGTACGAAAAAGTCTTTTTCAAGACTCAAGTTATTCTTGTGCTGTGTTTATTAATAACTAATCGCAACTTCTTAATTCTAAAAAAAAAACATAGGATTAGTCAATTATCGTAACAACGTGACGAACATTCTAATTTATATCTTGTTTTTCAAAAAACAGCAAATGCAGCACGATTTCACAGCTAATTGGCGCCAGAAACATTTATGAACACTTTGTATACGTTGTGTAAACGAGATATGTGTATTTTTGTGAACAGATTTTTAAATTGAATAACAGATTAGATAACTGATCTATTTGTAAATAATTGTAATGAATTATTTGAATAAAAGAATTATTCTGAAAAACAAAAGCGTTCCTGTTAAAACTGAACGTAGCAATCCTTGAATGCTAAAATTGAAATTGTTCATTCTAAACAAACATTCCTTATATTGTAGTGGTATGCGCTGTATAATTGGTTGGTAAAAAAGTTCGATGGCTTTCGAAATGCGTCAGCAAGTACATCGAACCAAAAGGAAATGATGAAATAAAATGTTGATTAAAAGATTTTAGAATTGTGCAAAGAATATATATTGAAATTAGAAATGACCAATAACGTTAAATTAATAACTTTTAGAATAAATTAAGTTTTAAGACCAATAATAATAAAATAAGATCTATAGTAAGAAGTAAAGTAAACATTATAAAATAAACAAATATAATAATAATAATAATAATAAAGACATTCAATATTTTTAAATTTTTTTAAAATTTTTTATTAATTTATACTACAATATTGTAAGAATAGAGTATATAAAACAAAATAGGAATTACTGGATTATATCGATGTCATGATGTTAATATTAATAGGTTTTTTGAAGAATTGCCTCTTTATTTACATACATGTAAATCTAACATTGAGGTTTGGCGATATCAATATCGATCTTTTGAAAAACGATAAGATTTCTAATATTACGTTTAAATTCTTTACATGAATTTTGTTACAAATCATTAATAAACAACTTCTCATGGGAAATAGATAATAGCAAATTATATTTGGCTTTGGACCATATTCTTCTAAAATCAAAAATTAATTTTAATTTTAACAATTGCAATCGCATATTATTAAAAACAGATGTCAGAGATCATTATCCAGAGTTTTTCTATGTTTAAGATATCCACAAATTGTTAATATGAATAATAATCAGAAAAGATTAACGCATAAATTATTTAAGAAAGATTTGTTGCAAATAAATAAGCAAAGGGCAAGAATTTTAGGACTTAGATCACTTTAAATATAGTTTTAGTTCCATTGTCTCTGTTGTTTCGTGGGTAACTTGATTTTTATAAAATGAATAAGGAACGTACCGTTTTTACATGGATAGCCTGTTTTCATACTTTTTTAGTTGGTAGTTGTATTAAGTAAACTTCATTAATTGAATCATATCATTTAGTAATTAAATAAATAATTATCCTATCATAAACTTATTTACATATTGATAATTTTACGTGAAGTTATTTAAAATAGAATATTTGTGAATTAAATTAGAAAGTTAAAAAATATGTTTGTTGTTATATGTATTATCTACATTTATGTTTTATTTACTAATGGTTGTTTTAGGGAAGTACATAGTTAGCAAATGTACTTCATATAATCTTCAGTTGATAACTAATTGGGGTACGACTTTCGTATACCCGCCTACTAGGTTAGTTGAGGTGCCGTATTGTCAGGCTTATCGAAAGGGTCACGGGGGTACTAAGTCTAGGTGCCGTAGGTGCCACGAAAATTTAACCTGCAGTTCTATGAGCTGAGCTAACCTAACCTAACATAACCTCTAACCTAATCAATTGATGGGTATACAGCAGCCCGTATTTTACAAACTGACTGGTTTTTTGAATTGGAAAATTTAAAAAAAGTGAGTAAGGTAAAAGCTACGAGAGGGGTCACTTGTTTGAATAGCCCTCCTTGTAGAACTTTAAATGATACAAATAGAAAAGAAAACTGGTCTTGAAATTTTTCGATACGATAACTTTAATGTGTTTTCTCTTTATTATTGTAACAACTAATTAGTACGGTCAAAGGTAAAGATTAATATTATATTCTTTCTTTAAAATTGGTGTTTGTTTTGTTTTAACCGTATCATCTAGGACTACGAAGCCTCCTTCGGCCACGAGAATTTATTCGACGACAGTGGAATTAGTTACAATCCCATGATTAATTATTGGAAAAAACATTTTGGTAGTGTTGCCTTTTTCTGTATTTTCCCATTCTTTTTGCCACTTTAATTTATTTCTCATTATCTCTTTACTTATTACACTCTTTGGACTTTTGTGATACATTATATTCTGCCCTCCCTGCTGCTTCGCTTCTTTTGCTAATTTCTCTACTTCTTTTCCAAATATTTCATAATGCCCTTTAATCCACTTAATATTTACTTGCCAAAACTCTTCTTCTATTACTCTTATTTGATTTCTAATCTAATAATATACATTTATTTAGCAAAGCTAATTACATAAACACAAAAGATAGCAAACTATGCACCTAGTAAATTGAATTTTTAATTTTATATCCTGTCCTTATGTTAAGCACGATGTATTACATAATGAATCAAGTTTTTTCTAAATGTATAGTATATTGATAGTGAGTACAATATTTTACTTCAAAAGGTAAATTGTTGTACATAACAAGCCCTTTGTGAAGAATAGCGGTCAAAACCACTTCAATATGCAAATCAGAACGATTTCCAGTATTATACAGGGTGAGTCGGGAGGATGGCACCAAATTCCAAGAGTGTGTTGTACCTGTAAAAATAATTTAAAAAAACTCAAATGTTATCCAATTTTTATTTGTGTTCAAGTTATAGCGTTATTACAAAATTTTGTATTAATCTAGTGTTGTAATAAATGATCCTCATTTTCGTTTGCTTTCGCGTTAATATATTGTGTTCTCATACTTGTTAGTGTCAGTGTATTGTTAAAATGCCACACACTTATTCAAATCTGGAATATGCAAATATGGTGTTTGTTTATGGTTTTTGTAATGGGAACGCTTGAAGAATATCGTCGACGGTTTCCACACCAGAGAATGTAAGTAAGTCGAAAAAAAAGCCTAATTCCCATATAAGCCAGAAATCGGAAGATGTTCAATCCCGTAGCTCGAAGTCGAAGACGGGGGAAGTTCAAAGATAGTAAATAACCCAAGTAATGATGTTCTGAACCTAAAGCTTAGATTTTCAACTAAAATACCGAAAAATAAATACCTAAAGGACCCCAGGAAACAGTAACACTAAACGATGTAATTCGTCGACCTGTCCTCACATCGACAAACACCCTGTATATAAGGGCGCACTCCGTAAATACTCTGTATATAAAAACTTAAAAATCGTGTGCTGATGTTAGAGGACTCTCTGTCTCTCGTTCTCATACTAAAAATAAACTTTATAAAACATCAGCTTTAGTAATCAAAATTTAATAATTCTGCTGCTTCTAGAAGCCAGAAATTCAACTCACAGTACATTACCTAAATATAAATCTGAAAACAAAACAAACAATGCTTAAATAAAATACCAAAAGTAAGTGACACACAATAGATTTATTACTATACTTTGAAATGAAAAATGATCAACAAAAGATTAAGTATGGACCACAAAGGTCATCAACACATTGACAAATTCAAAATGAAACACTTCACAAAGATTACAAATAACAAAAATAAATGCATTGATACATAAAATCAAGTCTGATGGACTGACTGACAAACAGGTTAAAATGATTTTTAAATGCAACAAGATGCAACATGATATCAAATATACAGTGTGTCCGAAAAGTAAAGAACATCCTATATATCTCAGTAAATATGCATTTTATGGAAAAATGTTTCCTATAAAAGTTGTTTAGTGTTTAGTTTTACATTACAGGGCTTTTTTTTTAAAAAAAACAAAAGCGCAACCAATAATCTTCAATTTTTTTTAATGGGAAGGTATCCCTTTATTGTACTCATTTGATAGAGAATGTTTTTTTCTTTTCAATGATGTAAAACTTTGATACACTTGCATAAGTAGATTTTGATTAAAACGCAAACAATTGTTTGAATAACGCTTAAAAGTTTATTTATTCATCTGTTACCTTTCCAGACGCGGCCTTTTAAATTTTCAATATCATCTAGTCACATTATGGTCGGTGTGATACACTTTTGTTTGTTCCAACAATTAAATGCCTCGTAGAAATGTCAGTTAATAACCGAACTGAAGCGAAAAGTGATTTGTTTAATTAATTTAAGCATTTTGACTAACGTGAGGATAACAAAGTTACAAAAATACGACTTGCTATGGATCATTTATCAGAAAAACATCCTATCGAAATTTTAATGATGCTGGGATATGGAGACAGAAGGAGAACGCAGGAGGAAGTTTGCAATTTTAATAACGTGCACCCCGAATACCATATTTCTCAGTATAGTGTAAGTAAAATTTTGCATAAATTTCATGAGACGGGTTCTGTTAAAGATCGTCCAAAACCGGGCAGACCTAAAGCTGTAAGTAATGAACAACGTGAGAATATAATATTGGCTGTCGTGGAAAATCCACATGTTTCTGTTGGACAAATTGCTCGTGAACATACTTTGAAGAAATCCACTGCACACGAAGTTCTAAGAAAGGACAAGTGGCATCCGTATAAACCTTGTATAGTTCAAGAATTATTAAAAGATTATTTAGATCGAAGATTGCAATTTTGCGAAGAAATAACACATAGGCTTCAGGAAAATGCAAATTTTCATAAAAATATCCTCTTCACTGATGAGGCAACGTTTTGTTTGAATGGTACCATTAACAAACAAAACACGCGCTACTGGTCTTTGCTAAATCCTGGCTGGTATGTATAAGGGCACACCCAATATCAGCAGAAAGCCAATGTCTGGGCAGGAATTATTGGAACCCAAATTTTGAGACCTTTTTTTATATAACATAATTTAACAGCGGATGCTTATCTAGATTTTTTAAGATTTGACTTAGTTCCTGCTTTAGCTGTTCTATTTCCTAATGAACTAGATCTAGATGTACCCCATAACAGAATATGGTTGCAACAAGACGGGGCTCCTCCTCATTTCGGAATTAATGTCCGACAGTTTCTTGATAATACTTTCTCTTATCGATGGATAGGCAGAAGAGGTGCAATAGAATGGCCAGCTCGCTCGCCGGATTTAACTCCACTTGATTTTTTCTATGGGGCCATCTCAAAAATAAGATTTATGTCGATATGCCTGAAGATATTGAAACTCTAAAAGACCGTATTAGAACAGAGATTAGAGCTATCACACCAGAAACGATTCAAAATGCAGTAAAAGAATTTGAAAGAGGACTTTATCATTGCCAAGCTGTAAATGGTGCACACTTTGAACACCTTCTATGAACTGTAGAGTGTAGTTATACAAAATTTTGAATTCATAACAGATGAATATTGAAATAAACTTTCAAATAATTTTTGGCGTTTTAATCAAAATTTACTTATGCAAGTGTATCAAAGTTGTACATCATTGAAAAGAGAAAAACATTCTCTATCAAATGAGTAGAAATGTAGAAAACATTTTTCCATAAAATGCATATTTACTGAGATATATAGGATATTTCATACTTTTCGGACACACTGTATGTACCTTTAAAAGTATAAACTAATCGTGATTTATAACCATCAGAAATCCTGAAGTTACTGCAACTAAATTTATTGTTTCAAGCAAGAAACTCATTGAACTACTAACGATCTATAAATCAACCAAACATTCCCTAGTTTTTCCGAAAAATTATTACAATATTAAATTGTAAATTAAATTATAAATTTTGTCAATCCACAATCATAAAAAGATTCATTATAATGCAAACAAAAAAAAACATAATTACTACATAAACATAAATCTTACTCTAATAAGCGTTCGTTGCGTTCCAGAATAACAGCTGACCATATGAACGTCTTTCAATAAAAAAAAACAAAACAATAACCTGCGTCATTGCTATCACATAAAGACTTTTAAAACACGTAACTTGCATTTTATTTAGCACATCACAAACTTTAATTCTAAGTTGAAAAATTGGGTACCATTTCCACCAGACGACATCAAAGATGCTATGAATCCATCCAAAATAAATTCATACTTTACAAAAAGTAGAAGATACACCAAACATTACAGAAGATCTTAGCTAACTTTAAAATCAACACTCGAAATATCTTAAAAACGATACAGAAAATTCTCCATTCCCTTACGGGGCGATAAAATACTCTATTTGTCAAATTTCATTAATTACATTAGTCGTGTCATCAATATTATTGTGTACTAAGTGTATACAGCATGTTATTATCTGATAACATCATCAATCTACTATTACTAACATACTTTGCAATATCATTCACAACATATAAATTGAAAAGAATTGGACCCAGTATTGTTCCTTGGGGTGCGTTATAATTATTGTTAATTGCAGAGGAAATGCTACTATAAAATTTAACTTTTTGTTTACGATTAAATAAATAATCTTTAAACCATTTTAGAACATTCTCTCCAAATCTGATTCTTTCAATTTAAGAGGTTAATGCTGCCCTCTTAAAATCTGAAAATATAGCTAATATCATTTTATTGTTTTCCATCTGTCCATGCGATTCATCACATATACGTATTAGAAAAACTGCACAGGAGTGACCTTCACGGAAACTGGACTGATTTTCTACTAGTACCCCATTTAAATCACAAAACCAAAAAATTTGGTCCTTCACTTCAGCTTCAAGATCTTTTCAAACACAGGTACTAATTCAATATTTTTGACACAGGTGTCACATATGTAGTTTTTAGTTGTTTTAAAGAGACTCTACTTAGTAAAGATAAAATCTACACCTCAAGAAATCGATTTCCTATAACCTAAAATTAATGCTTCGCGATACTAGTCAGAACTAATGTCTTGATCCTTATTGTACTTTTGAATGAGTGAATTATCTTTCTCAATTTGGCCATAGTTACTAACTCAAATCTTTTAAAAGTTCCTTTATTTTCAATATTATTGAAAATTTTGTATTAACGTTATTTCTAATTTCCTTTATATTTTTAACAAAGTAACTACTGAACTTTTTAGAAAAATTATGCCTTCTTCTGTCTCTACACCAGAGGCAAATAAATCTCTTGTTTTATTGGTACGTTATTATTCGGTAGCATTGTTTTTAATCTTTTCCATAGTTCCCTACCATTACAGTTCTTCACTGTATTTCTTTTCTACTACGTATCGTATTAATAGGTTTGTTCGTTAGTTGCACTAATGCAGCGCTATCTGCACTTTCTGTCCAAAATCCGTTTGTTACATGCAGTTGAGACTGGGTTTATCTTATTTTTTGTTAATCAGTGTATTTGACATACTAATCTTTTTGCTTACCATATATTATTGGCTATTCGAACTATTTATACAATAAAATTATGAGTACAACCGTGAATACAACATATTATAAATGTCAATTATGCGATTTTATGGATATAAATTTAGACAAAGTGCAAAATCATATACTTGCCATTCACCAATCGCAAATAGGTAATTTTATACCTGCCTGCGATTAAACAGAAATACTTAATGTGCATGAAAATTTTATTTTAGGTAATTTACAGTTTTGGAACGAGGCCCACGAAGTATGTGAAGAAGATGAAGTTGAAAATGATTATTCAAACGAAAATAATACGTCAAGTGTTTGGACCGATCAAAGCACGAAATTATTAATAGATAATTATAGAAATTTGAAACCACTACTTGAAAATGAAAAATTTAAAAACCAGAAAAGAATGTGGGAGAACATTCAGCAAGAATTATCGAAATTTAAATATAACTTTTCTCTACAACAAATTGAAAATAAATGGAAAAGTCTTGAAAAAAGTTTTAAGAAAATTGTAGAGAATAAAAGTAAGACAGGCAGAAGACGGAGATATGAACGGTAAGTATACAAAAAGAAAAGACAGGATTAGATGATCATAATTGATTGTTTATACAGACTTACATAAAATTTTGGCTAAGAGACATACCATGAATCCAGAACGCACTCTAGAGTCAAGTTCGGTCCCAAGTACATTATCTGTTGATGATACAAATGAAATAGTAGAAGACAGGTAAGAATATCATGCTGTGGAATTGCTATTGTTGATTTAAGGCGTTTACTGAATTTGTAGCGATACTTCTAGAAGCACTCCAGACAATATCCAAAATACTCTTGAAAGGGTTATTTCAAATAAACGAAAAACAGGGAGTGCAGTTACAGAACTTCAGAAATTACGTGAAGTAATTGAAAAACGTTACAAACAGAAAGAAGAATTGGAGCAAGAAATACTTGACCAACGTACTGAATTAATTAATCAATTAAAATTAAAAAATGAACTGTTACAAAAATTATTAGAAAAAAGTTAGCACATTCTTGTAAAAATAGATTTATTACAGTTTATTATTATTGCGATTAGCAAAAATAAGTTGACATAAATCATCCCTTAACTTCTGCGGCTCTTTATTTGTTGAGTTTGCAGCAGCTTCACCATGTGTGCAAAGGATTGTTTCGGGTTGATCGTTGAACTTCCTTGTCTAATTCAAAGGTATTTCCGTCATCAAACGCTAGATTATAAAGCACACAACAAGCCATAACAAAAGAGCATATTCTTTTCATACTCCTTAATTTAAGATAATTTAATTGTCAAAACCTTTGTTTAAGCAGTCCAAATGCATGTTCCACACAAATTCGATTAGAGCTAAGAGTTTTATTATAATACTTCTGTGCTCCTGTAGTCCGAAATCCTTTTACGGCTTTTTCAATAGTGCATACTTTCTGATATGCTTGCCCAAATAATTCAGCCATTTCATAAACCGTAATACGTTTACCAGGATTTGACTTAATCCAATAGTCACATTGATGGTCATACGCGGTCTTCAGTGGTCCGACAAATGATATGTCCAAAGGTTGGGTTCTGTGGCTCGTGTGGGGAGGCAGTGAAATCATATCTACACCATTTTCTTTAGCCAAAGCATAAACTTGTAGGGAATAATGGCTTACATGGTTATCTAATACAAGGCACACATGATGATCTTTTGATGGACGAATATGTTTAATAAAATGCTTCATCCATTCAAGAAATACGTCTCCATTACTCCAGTCATTTCCACTAGCAAAACCTTTGGAACCAGGTGGAGCGTTATTCATAAGGCGGTCGTTCATTAACTTTCGTGGAAAGACGAGAACTGGGGGTACATAAGTTCCTGAAGAGCTAACGCAACATATTACTGTCATAAGTTCTCCCCTTTCTGCACTTGTTATCTTCCTGACTTGCTTCAAACCTTTTTGAGTTATGATTCTAGATGGCCGATGAACAGTATGAAAACCGCTTTCGTCCATAT
>VTPC01000982.1:0-12431 GCA_011009095.1 Ignelater luminosus
TTTTTCCAATATGTTTTACAAGTGTATTAATGTTTTCTTGACAAGCTTCTGGAATACCGCTTATGATGACATTTTTATTTCTGGAATATTGTCTGTCTTGCTCTACAGATATTTTAATTTCTCTAATTTCTTTCTCCAGTTTCTTATTTCTTTCTTTTAGAATTTGATTCTCTTCTCCTAATTTTTTTAATTCTTTTTGGATTTCTTTTAATGTAATGTTCACTTATCCATTATTTCATTATTAAATTCTGCTGACTCTTTGCACTCATGTACTTCATTACTTACAATTTTGATATTATCTGCCATAATTTTCATTTCCGTTTTGAATATTTCTCTGATTGTTTCTTTTAAATCTTCAGTATTGTTGTTTTCTTGTTTGAAAATTAAAGCATTCAAATTTTTTTGTCGTTTTGATTTTGACATCTTTGATATTTTATATTATACGTATTACTGCAAATATATAAAGGTTTGGATTTTAGGCAACGGCGAAGTCCTGAAAAGGACCGCCTGAATGGTGTTCTAGAGAGAATTTATTAAACTTTTGTATTAGTAGAAAATGAAAAAGGAAAAAAAACATCATAAAGCAATCAGTGCCTATTATTAAATAAAAGATGCAATAACATTTATTGTTTAATCTCTTTCCGGTTTTAAAATACCAAAACAATTTAAAATGTTTTGATAACGCCCCCGTTAGTAAATCCAACTACGGTTACTCTAGGGAGTCTGCTTTATGTTAGAACAAGTTATTTAATAACTTCCTAATTCATTTAGTTAAACATACACCCCTTTACAACTTTATAATTTGAATAATAATTACGAACAATTATTAATTGTTGTACAAATTAAAACAATTACCTAGAAAAGCATACCGTAGGAAAATCTAATTCTACATTTTATATTATTTATTCGAACACGAACATGTGATAGTGCTTTAGGAAATTACTTCTCTACAAAACTTTGATTGTAATGTTTTTCCTGCTCCGCTCCAGATTTATACTGACGCTACAGTTATTTATTAATGAGTAAAACTAAAATTACAAAATAGAGAAAACTCTTTCCGAAGTCTATTTACGCGAATGTAATATCACAAAGTTGCGGAAGTTCATTTCAGTTTGATTAAATTATAAAGTTATACAAATTTTTGGGCTTCACGTAATAGAGTTTGTAGAGATGCATTCTTTTCTAACCAATTAAAATGGAAGACTGGCTAGAATTGAGTGTAGGCCTTAATTACTAATTATTTTTGATAATTGAACCTTTTCCTGCAGTCCGAACGAATTTATCGATGTCGTTGAACTCCCTAAAATCATCAAGATTCATCCAACCTAATTTATTTCAAATGTAGAAAGAGGCACACTTAAATAAGTAAGTAGTTTTAAGTGTGTATATATCAATTATGTCAATATTTTCCACTCGACAAGCAAGTAAAAGAGAAGAGACAAAAAAATAGCTCATGAAGTTAAGCCGAACACTACACGTTCATAATATGAAATGCTCGGAACGACATGCTGACTCAACAAAATGCTTTGCACACCATTCCGTCCAATAAAACGTGGAAGAAACTACCCTAACATTGAGAACGACATCTCTTTCCATTGCGAAACTTTCTCCACGATCGTATAAAGGGCAGAAAACGTCCAAGTGTGTTCGAGATTAGTTGGGAATTCAACTAACGACTTTCTGACAAAATGCAATGCTAACGATTTCGGTCGTATATCTGACACGGATATATTTGTTCGATTTCCTTTCAATCGGTCCACACGTCGAACCCTATTTTCAGTTCAAATAGTGAAAAGTTAAATGCGAAGAAAGATGTAAAGGAGGCGCGAAGTGCTCGAAATAAGGGAACGAGAGCAACTTATCAGTCGAATGATGTTCTGTTCGCGTGCTGAAAACGCTCTCTCGGTCGAATTTGGAATTTAAATTGTATGATTGATATGTTTTTAATCCGTTTCTCTGGATGTAATTATACTGCGGTGACGAGGCTGCTTGGCGTCGCAACAGCGGAACCCCTCACTGTCATTAATTGGCCCGACTGATGTCGAGTTTTCACCAAAAACGTTTTAATTTGTGTGTCCCTTTCCTTCCTGCTCCTCTCAAACTCTATGTACATGGTCGTGTGTGTATGAACATGTCCAGGGCTTGTTAGACATAAAAATTGAACGTTTTAATTCGTCCGTTTTCTAACTTTCTCTAATTAAAGGAAAGGCGCGCAAAATACTAAAAGCAACCCTTTTTTCTCTCTGTGTATAACAAGAGGACTAATGTACGAAAAGAGATGAAAAAATAAAAAAATAAAGAGAGAGAGTCGCCGCCGCTTTTGTACAAGTATGCAAAGAACTCTAAATTATGACCACAATTAGAACGAAGTGTCCGATACTAACCGTTTGGATTGAATCCAAAAGCATTTCAAACTCTTCTTCTGCTTAACGTCTGAATTTCACGTTCCTAAATTAGCTATCATTAATTTATAGTAGTGAACTTTTGTGTCAATAAACTTCTTGGATTTAATTTCTCCTTTTTTTTTCCTTATTAACTTTTCGATTCTACCTAAATTACTTGCTACTTCTACAAGAAGTTGGTTAGATTTTAAAAATTAAAATCGTTAGCGAACGTAACTTTAAGTGAAATAATTTGAATAGTTAATGATACTTTAAATGGAATTATACGGGGTGTCTTATGCTCGACTAACATTTGTATTACTATGTGGAATTGCTCTAGAAGTTTTGACAGTGACATAAAGTAATAAAGAAGGACCCTTAAATTAATTAATCACGCAGGAAATGTTATTACAGAGAGTTCCTTAGGGTTCATTTCTAGGACCTGTATTATGTAATAAGCTTAGTTAAAACTCATTTTATCAGTGTTTAAGACTTGAGATTGAATAGTGTTTTCGTTGCGAACTCTTTAAATATTGTTTATCTAATTTATTTGATTGTCACTCAAGTTTGTCCGTCTTCTGAGTCCTGAAAGTTAAATGGTTTTACAGCTTTTTTAGTTGTCTAAAGCCTTAGGCAAACAGACTTCGTAAAAACCATCTAAATAAAAGAGTCTGTACTGTTCTAAAACTTTGACTTTCGGTGATTTTTCTTTGCTTTGCCCATAAGAAATGCTGGCCCTTAGTAAAAAAGAAAACAAATACAGGCCTTAAACTAAATCTGCGCATTTTGAAAAACATATAATAAAGTGAGATGCTCCCTAGTTTAATAGTATGAAACACAAGCTGAAGTGCAATTACTAGAGCCGGTAAACACTTGGAAACTTACTTGGAAACTGGGATTGTGATGGCAAGTCATTGCAAACAAAAATTTACAGAGACCAAGAACACACCGACAGCAATAGAGGCGACACCAAAATATCTTTTGGACAAATTCTCTGCCGCCCCTCGATCAGGTTTTCTAAACCGATTAATTTGCTTTCAAGAAAGAAACAAAAGAACTTGATTTATAAGGTAGAAAAGACACAAAAAGATGTTACTCCAACACTGCAATGAAACAATAAGTGACGGGCTAACTATATAAACAATTAGAGTCTACTTCCACTTGGGGTAGAAGAGAATCACTTGAAAAACACGTCATTACACCAAACCCTCCCCTTCATAAAACACCGATCCTACTGCATCCACGTCAGCACAGCCGCTAGCACCAGTCGTGTCAGCCAACAACGACCTCATAACCGCGCTATTGCGTTAGCAAAACAATTAACAACCGCCCAGCGTCTGCATTACCCGAATATCATAAATGCGACCATGAAGATCAAAGACAGCACAACAGCTATTAGAGTAATTTGTGATACCAGCGCTATTTAACAATCAAAGTACTCAATCCTCGGCAAAGTCTTAATGAGAAAAGAAATAGCAGGTACTGAGCCTTTACTTAATCTGTCTCTGTCGACGAGCCTCATTGTCCTCGACATCACTACTATTAGAACGCCCTAAGCTACACCGTCAACAATATCGCTGTCCTATACCAGCACCTCTTACAGAACATTGGCACTACTAACCAACAAGCATCCACCCGTCCTGGGAGAGCAGCAACAGCCTAGCGGCTGAGAGCCACTTCGAGAAAGAATCAACTTCGATCGCAAGTTTTTCAAGAGTCTGAGCGCACAACGTTATATCCAACAAAGGAGCAAACAAATCCTAAAGACCGTCCCATGTCCACTATTCCACGTCTTCCGAGACTCCCTTCAGCCTGAATTCCACGTTTTTCAACAAAGAGCAAAGCCCGTCAAAAACATTAACCGCGAAACACGAGATCAGACTTCAAGACGATGCTCTTGTCTATACCAGTGTTTGAAAGAGAAGGAAAGAACGAGCAGATGGAACAGACGACATCATAGTCCTCAACCGCCTGAACAAGCTAGACCAGTGACTAAGCAACGCGATTTTCCATAATCCAAGAAACTTAGAGATCTGGGGCAGGCGCGAGTTTTCTCGTCAATCAACCTGCCCGTATCCATGGAAGAATCCGGTCACCATTTTGGCCGTAGACGGTGCACTCTATCAACTTAAAGTCATGTCTTCTGGTTTTAAGAAAATGCCCGCCATATTCCAGAAAATCTTCTCTGTCGATCTACATAAGTTCGTCCTCATCTACCTGGACGATGTCATTATCTACTTAGAGAATGAGAGAAACTAAAGGGTTTTCCAATAAGAGGTGTTATTTTGATATTCAAAGAAAAGTGCCATTTTTTAATATAAATGATCGGATGTTTATTTCATTATAAAGAGGAAGGTATGCCGTTAATAGTGGAAAATAACATCAGGCAAATGACCACCACGACCACGCTTACAGGACAATATCCTTTTCATGAAATTTTCCATAACCAAATCGCAAAGTGGCTGCCCTATGTCCTCGATAGCCTCACGAATTCCACCTTTGAGGTCTTGAATCGACGCTGGGCTGTTGGCGTAGACCTTCTCTTTCACGTGGCCCCAAAGAAAGAAGTCGCAAGGTGTTAAATCACAAGATCTCGGTGGCCAATTGTGATCACCTCTTCGAGAGATAACACGGTCCGGAAACTTTTTCCGTAAAAGATCAATGGTTTCATTGCTTGTGTGGCACGTAGCGCCGTCTTGTTGAAAGTAAACGTTGTCCAGATCAATACCATCCAATTCCGGCCATAAAAAATCGTTAATCATCTCTCGATAGCGCAATCCAGTCACCGTAACTGTTGCTCCAGCCTCATTTTCGAAAAAGTAAGGTCCAATGACTCCGCCGGACCATAAACCGCACCAAACAATCACACGTTGAGGATAGAGAGACTTTTCAACAATAACTCTTGGATTTTCTGAGCCCCAGATCCGACAATTTTGCTTGTTGACGAAGCCACCGAGGTGGAAATGGGCCTCATCACTCAAGATGATTTTTCGATGGAATTCTGGATCATTTTCATGCATTTCAACGACCCAATCAGCAAAGACACGACGTTGTTGATGATCGGCCGGCTTGAGTTCTTGTGTTAACTGGACTTTATAAGCCTTAAGACCCAAATCTTTATGCAAAATACGGTGTAATGACGTTTGTGGAATGGCTAATTCCAAAGAACGACGAGGAATGGACAAACCTGGGTTTTCTTTAACACTTTCGGCTACAACAGCAATATTCTCGGCTGTTCTTGAGCGACGTGCACGGGTTTTATTCTTCACATCACTAACTTGTCCCAAGAGCTCGAATTTTTTCACCAATTTCTGTATTGCGGTCCGACAAGGTGCTTCACGGTGACCCAAAAATGTTCGAGTTTTACGAACCGTCTCTGCCAAATTTTCACCATTTTTATAGTGAATTTTAATAATTTCAATGCGTTGTTGAAGCGTGTATCGTTCCATATTTATTAATGGCGTAGTTTCTACTTGTCAAATGTCAAAAAATGATAGCTTCAAAAGTGACATCTACCGAAATAGCGGGCTATCCAAAATAACACCTCTTATTGGAAAACCCTTTACAACAGCTATTTTCAGTGTTTGAAAGACTCCAAATGCGTGAACTCCAAAAAGTGTTGCTTTAAGCGCTGCAGAAATTCAGCAGCGGAGGAAACTTCGTTCATTTCTCAAAGTGTATCGATGACCCCGCAACTATGTTTCAAAGTTCGAGTAATCTGCCAACCCGCTGAGGCGGAATGGCTTTGGCCTACTTTAGTAGAAGAAGAATTTAGAAGAACTCAAAAGTTTGCGGACTCAACATAGCCCGGCATAGGCATGACAATAGTCTTATCAACTAAATAGTGACCAGCAGAAGGTGATCCCGTAAGCCAACGCAAGATTCTATCATGTTCCTTACTTAGCTTAACCAGATAAAGAGCACTGGCCCGGAAAACAAACCAACTTTAGGGCATGTCTCAAAATCGCACCGGTGATAGTAGCAACACAGACACGTAGGACGTTCATGACTTTCTGCCTTTGGGAGCCACTATCGAAGACATAGCCGAGGTCCCAGTGACGAACACACAAAAACAGCCAACCAAAAAAGCTCGGCTTGGACCGCTTTTACCTCCTTCCAATAGATGCGCGCCTCGAATTTCTCAGAGACCGTTTTGTCACCAAAGCTATCAACATCAACCATACACCCTGAGCTCCTCCGTTCCCCACCAGAAAACCCCGTACCAAAATGAAACGCCCACTTTCTAGATTTCTAGACGGTCTCCTACACTTCGAATAAAACAGAAATTTATATCCTTGAGGTTACAGAGAGTGTTCTACAAGCATCACGACGAGACTTTTGCCGGCTACTTAGGTGCTGACGAAACCATCCAAAGCATTCCTCAGCATTGTCATTGGGTCACTTTAGAACGAAAAACTTGAGATTGCGTGAAATGTTGCATGCTGTGCGAGTTTTACAAATGCATGCCGCTCAAACTAGTCCTATCATTATTATTATTATTATCATTGCAGTTTTGCTTCCTAAGCTGCATACCTTCTCTCCACCCATGTAAGGATAAATTAAATGAATAGGACGGCTAAACACAATGCTAGCGGGACCGATACGACAAGGCCGGCAGAGGCCCGGAGAGGGAGAGAGAGAGACGCGGCGCCCGTACAAGGCAGATTGTTAGGTTGCCGAAGTATGGCTTTGGTTGCCCGAAGGTGCGCTTGATGGAATTCCAGATCCTGATTGTTGGCGAGGTTGTTGTTCGATAAGAGGCGAAGAGAAAAACGGGTCTCATCGCTCTACGCCGGCCCGGCGTCTCCTAGGAGTCGATGCTGCCGTGCAGCGCAGAACCAGGGTTGGTGGATTTTCATTCGTGTTGGAAATGCCAGAATTCATAAAGTGGGTGGTGACAGTTTTATTGGAGAGTGATGTAAGGGTGAGTATGTGGAGCTAGTTAGATTTATCGATCTAACACATCCTGCAGATCAGAAGGGAAATTCTGTGTTTTGTAGAAATCTAGAAAGTTGGCGTTTCATTTCGGCACGAGGTTTCCTGCTGAAATTTCCTGGTGGGGAACGGAAGAGCTCAGGGTGTATGGTTGAGGTTGATAGCTTTGGTAACAAAACGGTCTCTGAGAAATTCGAGGCGCGCATCTATTGGAAGGAGGTAAAAGCGGTCCAAGCCGAAAATCCCCCTACAGACGGCTCTCTCCTTGGTTCAAAGTCGATTGATGAGATGATCAGGGGCGGTGGAAACCAAGTGAATCTGTAGTCGATGACTGGTCTGACAAGGGTCTAATAGGTATGGAGGAAAATGCAGGGTTGGACAAACCAGTCCGACGCTCCACAGAAGTTTAAACATCATCAGGCCACCTGCGAGGTGATTGTTTGCGTTATCTTTGGACCGTGTTGAGAGACACTAATTAGTCACAAGGACATGGGTGGGGTGTCATACCTTGTCAATGATGTATACAGAACCTCGGAGAAGTGCTCTTCCGAAAAACAGCGATTGTTAGATGTGCCATAGTAACTTGTAAACATTTTCTTGTTTATTATACCTATTTAATTTTAAAATGCCTAAAGTAAAGATGTTTGTACAAAATAAAAGAGTGGATTGAGAATAAAGAAGTATTTCAAGCTAATAACCTCGAAGTATTTGTATGCTGTAAACTAGTAAGTATTCTAGAGGACTACTTGGTATACACCTTCGGTTAGGAAATTTGTTACCAATTCTATACATTAGCAAAAATAGACCCAAAACTATTTTACAAGGAACGTAAGCACGTTCTGACTTGTATCCAGCGATCACAAAACGAAGACGACCACGAAGATGATGATGATAGCATTGTTGATGAAACTTAATAACCGGATCCAGTTTCAGGTAAATTCTAGGAAATCTTCGAAAATTCTTGATGACGAAGATGAGAATGATATGTTCAGTTCATCAGATACAATGGTCACGGTTATAATCTTTACTGCCTTCGACTTCAATCTCTAAGAATTCGAGCTCCCAAATTCCAATATTGCAAAAGTCTACAAGAGAAGTAGTACCAGTAGCAATATCTTTCACAGTTTCAGCTTTAAGCAAATTGTCTTTGAACTGGAAGAAGTCAAGCAAGGTATCTTATAAAATACCAATTTGGCAAGGTTAGGTACCCGCTGAAACTTTTGTTGAAACACATACGGAGTATTTTAGAAAATTGCTCGACTCCAATCTTCTTATCCATATTGCTGAACAAACCAATCTGTATGGAACAGAACTAAGCCAGCTTGTACCATATTTATTTTAATACACGTGCGATTCTTAGAATTACGTGGAGGAGGAACACTGACTCAGGCCAAGCTCGTTTTAATATGAATTAATCTACATCAAAATTTTTTCATTGTGCATAGGTAGTGTACTACATCCATACATAATTCCTGTTTTAATCTGGCTTTTAGTCTATCGTTTGGTACGTTTCAGGCCGCGACAAGTTGGAATCTTCCATTGTCACGCTTGAGCGCGAATTGGGGATGCTGGAAAGTTAGTCACGAAACAACTAGCAAAAAAAAACGAGTCCAGTTCCGTCTTCGAGGATCTTTCCTTTTGGAGTCATCGTTGAAGAAATGTTTACTAAAAATTCATATCGTTTTGTAAAGTTTTTAGAGCAAGTGGCTTTTCTTTTTCCAATTTTAAGTCTAGCTGCTTTCTGTTTACCATAATATTGACCATTAGAAAGAACATATCTTCCAAAATTTAAGAAAGTGAGACTATAACCCGTGGCTTCGTGAATCGCGGTTCTTAGATCAAACCCAATTTAATAGATTTTTGTTGTCCAGTATCTACTTATGATCATTATCTTTCAAATAAGACTTAATAGCAGCACGTAATACACGGTTCACTCTCTCTACTGCATTCACTTGAGCGTGGTAGCTAGCATTAAAATGAATTTTCGTACCATAGTGTTTAGTTAAGTCACTAAAAGCCTTGGAGCAAGAATTTGTAGAGGGCCAAAAACAAGAAAAACTTGTTCCTCTATAAATTTAACAACAGAAGTTGCTCATTGGATGAAGTAAGCCAATAATCTGACACTACTATAAATATTGGTGCCCATTTTTGGATTTTGGTAGTGGGCCTAAAATATCGACTGAGACATTCTGCCAGGGAAAACTGACTTTGTTCGGCTTCCCATAAAACCTGGACGCAACGAAGTACTAACCTTCTGAGAGTTACATGTATGGCATTTACGCACATAATGTCTAATATCTAATATCCCTCTTCATACGTGATCAATAATACAACTCTTGGATTCTCTCCGGTGTTTTGTAAACACCAAGATGTGCAAAAAGGATTATCATGACAACTTTTAAAGATAACCAACCTCTGATTTCAAGGTACAACTAATTTCCATTCTGGTAGATTTGTTCCGATACCAAAATCATTTGGAAGATACTTATACAGAAGACCTCCACAAACTTCCCAGTCAGGATAGTTAGTGGACGACTGCTAAACTCGTTCCAACACAGATGAATACCACTTATCTGCACTAACGCTTTCTCAACAGCAATAACACAAGTTTCTACCAGAGCCTTACGTAATCCATCAGGAGCTAAGTGTAAAATTCCTCGACGATGTACTATCTCCATATCATACCTACTCAAACGCATCGCCCACCTGGCTGACCTATCCGTTGGATTTTTTAAGTTGCTGAGCCACAATAAAAACGCGTGGTCAGTTGCTACAACAAAATTAACACCATCAACACAGGGCCTGAATTTGTTTACGACGAAGAGAACCGCAAGATATTCTTTTTCGGCAGTTGTAAATTTCTTTTCAGGCTCGGTTAATGACCTCGACGCAAACGCGATGATAACTTCTCTTTGATTCTCATCGCCCAAACCAACACTGAAGGAGTCACGCTAGATGAAAACGATTTGGAAAAATCTGGCGGAAGCCAACGCTTCCTTTATTTGCCTAAATGCCTCACCTGCCTGCTCATCCCAGCAAGCCTTTTGTACTTTCCTACGCCCTCTTAATAAACCATTAATAGGGACTGTTATGGTGCTATAGTTTTCCGATCTACTACGAAGCCAAGGTATCCGAGACCAGATAAACAAAAGAAGCATTTATTTAGGTTTATTGTCAAGTTGGGCGCCGACAGACGCTCAAACACCACATTTAAAATCGTCGGGCGACAATAATGTCGTCTAGATAGACGAAATAATGAGGCTTGTATCTTGATCAGTGGGCAAAACTCGACTACCAACAAAATAAGAATTGGTGGAGAAGTCTAATCTAACGTTGAGCTTCCTGCAAAAGTCTGCAGCTAAAATAAAACTGTGGGAGATAGAAGGCACTACTAAAACCCTAATCAGTCTAACCACATCACCTAGTTTGATAGGAACATTTATGTAGACACTGATTTCCTGAGAACTACCATCTGCTGTACTTATAACTCAGATCCGTACACTGATAAACTTGCAAACCAAAAAGTGTTATTAAATGTAATCCTGGACCTCCTACGCAAGAATTACTGGCACCACTGTCTAACAAAACAACTACCGATTATCCAAGAATTTCTACTAAAATATAGGGCCTATTATCATTTCGCTTTCTGACTAAAGTCATGTCGAATTTCTTGTTATACGATGTGTCTTTTTCAAACATTTGAACTGAGACCTTACAAAATTTCTTGACGACATCTAACCACTGCTGCCATTCAATGATCTACACTAAGGTTAACTTTAATTTGTTGACCTACCAACCAGGGGTGTGATCTTCTAATTTTTGAGCAAGTTGAACAATTAGGTCTAACGACTCCTAATTTTCTGCAACCATGGCATACTAGTTCTCAACGTTTTGTCCCCTTACAATCGCATTGGACATGGCCTATCGCATTGCATTTCTAACATCTAACCTCAGAAACTTGCTTAATTGGTCTGGAAGACTTAGGACGCGCACCTTTATTTGTCGCGCTACAAGCTGAACTATGGGTTGCTCGCGGGAAAGAACAAACGGAATTTTGATCATCCAAATGATAAACTAAGCCAGGCTCTAAGGATGAGACATTTCTTCTCGGATGTGAAACAAATTTGGCTTTGACTAACTCACCTTCCTGTAATGCACGATAAACTTCACCAAGACTAGTCGCTGAGTATCTCAGATGGACAATCGAAAAGATTCTTGATTATGGAAACATAAATAACTACACGCTCGCTATGACCTTGGGTTCTACGCCAGATTTCCTGGTTAAGTTGCTCGTCATAATCTTACAGTCGAAACTTTTTTCTAAGGGCCTGGACTGAACTATCCAATGAATTGCAACGATTTTGTCTAGCTTGCGATCTGAACCATTCTAAGCCTAAACTTTTGAAAATATCAAGTAATCCCCGTTCTTTCTTTTTCAGAATAAAGGACTGAAGCATTCTGCAGTCTTTTGCAATCTTATTCTCTCTAATAGTTTCTGTTCCCTTCAATCCCCTTGAATTTAATTCTTCCAATAATTTGAAAGAGGTTACGAAATTATCAAAGTATAGGAAAAATTTTTCAATGCTATCTGCAAATTGAAGGACTACACTTCCACCTAATCCAATATTGTTTGTATTTGTCTGGTAAAATGGTTGATAACCCTTGATAAGTTTCGAATCACTCTATATAACCGATTTTAGTGGTGCCAGTCCGTACTTTATATCCCCACCTGATCGGCTTAGTGCCATGTCGGCCGTAATATGGGACCATTGATTCAACTGAGGCTAAAGTTATAAATTTCTTGTTCGAGATATCAAAAATGGGGGGCATCTTTGAAAATCTATCAGTAGGTACTGTTAGGGTTTTCACTGCAATGAATGTTTTGCACAATGTATCTGAAGTGATTCGTCGACATAGCCCCACATACTAGCTCGTTGTTTAAATCTCTAGAGTTCTTCCAGTACATATCACGTTTAGGTAAACATACATAGCCACTAAGCAATAAAATGCCCCAAATTCGGTTGAATGTCTGCTACTCGATTGTTTGAAAACTTGGCAAGCATAAATGTTTGAACAGGTGAAAATGCAAACTTGCATCCACTTACGACGTCCCAC